>WUQG02264954.1:0-20082 GCA_011317285.2 Androctonus mauritanicus | reverse complement strand
GTGTTACCACTCGGCCATTCGGCCATCAAGCATTAATATCTGTTAGCCGTGTTAGGAAAAATAAAATGGTTCTTATTTTGTGAGTTTGACCCATAAAAATGTTAAATTAATGCATTAAATCTATATTATTAAAAAAATAAAAATATATTCTGCCTCTATAAGCAAATATATATATATATATATGTATATTAACTTTGGATTTAACCGCCATGATTTAATGAAAATACTATATAGGCACATCATGATTCTCAAAACACTTATTTGAATAATTATTGTTATTCAGGATATTTCAGAAGATTATGTGGAAACTTTTAAGAGATTAATAATTTATTGAAGAGACTAACTGTATTTAAAAAGTCTTTACTCGTTAGATATTTTTCAATCAAAACATACAGATAATAATGTGTAAAATTATATGATAGATATTTACTATTAACAGATCGATAATTTTAGTTGCTCTTGATTAAACTTCCGATTTTAAATTTTATTTATTGTTTACTTATTTATATTAAAAATTTAATTTAGTTTTGAGTAAGGAAATCGTTCGTTAATTAAAAACTTTTTCACACTCACTCGACTTTGAAATTTAAAAAATAATAATAAAAAATAAAAATTTCTCATTCATTTAACTATTATAAAAGTTTATTTCGGGCTATAATCTGATAAATATATTTTAAATTCAAAAATGATTTGAAAAATGAACACAACCAATGATGAATTAGAGTTCGTTTTGAATGGAAGTGACGTCACAGATCTTTAGATTGGATTTTTTCTAAAATTGAGGTTTTAATTGAAAAATATATAAGAACTTTTCGTTTCAGGTTAGCTTCTTTTATGCATTTTTAAGTTTCTACGTAGATTTCTGAAAATTCTTATATAACTACATTAATTTCGTAGGTTCGAATATAAAGCGCCCTCTGCTTTTTTTAATCGATTTTTCCGAAATAATCAAACTGGAAAAATATAATAAAATTTAATTGTTTTGACGAGCGGCTTTTCTATTAATTCTTTTCTAAGTAGTTTCGAAATAATTTATATAATTAAAATCGAGTAGACGGTAAAATGATCTAAAATTGTTTTATATTTATAGAAGAAAACAGTAACCTTCGAAAATAATATCTGTATCTCGAAGAAACGTAAGGGACTTTGCACTCCAGTACAATTTTCTAAGAATCATTATTTTTCTTAGCATGGTGTTATCATTAACGAGATGTTATAAATCAGTTATTACTTTCGTTTACATGTCGAAAATATGTAATTTCCTTCGGTGGTTTTTCTTTTCGACAGTTTTCGGCCACCGTTAACAACTTTAGAATATTTAAAGTCATAAAGCAAATTATACAATAAGTCCGGTAAATCAAGGTCGAGCGATATTTTTAGCGTGAGGAAAATTAATAAAAAGTATGCTGCCATTTTGCCCTTTCTGCCCATGTTACTGGGACGGTTGTAAATAATTTTACCTCATTGATAACTTCCTCGGAGTAATTAACGAAACTGATACCAAACACTTTTGATTCTCTAATGATTTACAGAATGGTCAGAACAAAGGAACCAAATGTGGATCGTGCAGCGAATCAAGCAACGAGTCTTGTCGACAGGGAGAAGAAAAATAGACCATTTTTTCTCGACATCAATTACTAACGAGCATTTACTACCTATGAAATGTTTTCGAATTCGTTTCCTGTAGAAAACCGGATCTGTATTCACGAAAGATAAACGGTAATAGGTTATTGTGCCAGTTAAATAGACATTTTCTTCAAAAGAGCAATTACAACGCTGTATATAATGTTGGGAGGTACAAAACTCTATACTTCCATTCACTTTTGTTGGGGAATTAATGCTGGATATTGTATAATTTCCTGACTTTTCGGTAGACAGGAAAAAAAATCTGTTTTGCTTCTTTTTATCTTTTGTATGGTTTTCTATATCCAAAGGATAAAGAAAAACCAGGCGAAATTTTCAATTATCGCAATTGAATTTTTATTTTTACTTACTTGTTAGCGGTTATTCATCGCTTCTCATTCACGAAACGTAATAATCGAGATCACTGACGATGCATTTTTCAACACCCTGTTACTATAATCGTTTATGAAATAAGACAATTAATATTTGAAGCAATTGATCCAAGTTTTGTACTCATATCGCTCGATGTCATCCGTTTTAACGCTATGCATTCCCTTTATCCATCAGTCAATGGTGAAGACATATCGGGAATTAAATATGGCAGAACGTTCAAATTTTAGAAGATCGTACTTTATTTATATAAGATACATGACTAATAATTTTGATGATGGTTTTCTTGGATATGATGTCATCAAAATTGGTAGCTCTCTCGCGATTGCATCATATAACGAGAGAACGCATCCTCTGGTTATAAGATGGCGACCGTTCCAAACGTTAAAATGACAATATCTCTAAAGCCATTTGTCGTACGTGAATGAACAGCATTCGAGTAGATTCTAGACATATTTTGCCACAATAATTCTACGTAATTATTTTACCTGGAAAAATATCTGAAGAACGAAGTATGTCAGACAATTCTGAATGATCATTTCATACTATTTATACCGCTATTAATTTTGAAATTTCCACGTTTTCTGGTTAAATATGGCGGAATTTGAAATTTAAAAAGTTATATATAATAGAAACTATCTGTTGCCCATAAAAGATACTCATTTGACAGGTTACTTCTTGAAGAAAAAGATTGCAAGTTTACTTGCCACCGATAAAACCTTCTTCCTTCTATAAAGATGAGTAAAAATATTCTAAATGCTATCCTTTATCTATTAATAACAACGAAATAAGAATTCTCAGATAATACTTATAAGTATTACTATCATTGTATGCTAAATAACTTCAAGCCGATGATTGATGATGTCAGATTTCTCGTATATAATTTGTGTCTGGAGGCGCCATAATTGGAGTAGATGTAAAACATTTAACTATCGCACATATAATTTAAATTTTAAAAAAATCTAAAGAACGATGAATAAGTAGTACCGTCAATTATTACCGTCACTGAACATTGTTAACACACAAACTTATGGACAAATCATTTCTCGAGAAAACAAGATTTGACTTGTGAGACGAGTAATTAATTTTCTTGTAGCGCTTCGTGATAGTCAGGATAATTTTGTATGTTGTCACTTTTTGACAACATAAATTATTCCGATTACTGACAGCTTTGATAATTGCGCGATTGTCAGTTTGACTCTCTGTAAAGATGATCAATTATTCATGAAAATTTAATAATAATAAAAAAAACAGGTTTCTGTTTAAATTAAAATCAAAATTTAAACTTTCTCTCGTGTAATTTTAGCGCTTCTTAGCATTCAGTCTAAATCTGTTTTAGCCGTAACAACGAAGTTATTATTTTTATTTTTTTATCACCATAATTGCGTTACTTCGACTACAATAGCCTATTAATAAAATTAAAATGGTTACGCGAAGCGCGGTATCGCAATAAATTCTGGAAGTAGATCTATAAAATAACCTGATTTTTTTTTAATAATTTATATGAATTTTTAAACGATTAACCATTGATATTCAAGATATGTAACGCATATACCATTCTAGTATAATTTCTGTGCTAAATTTTTAATCTAAGCAAATTTTTCGTTGCAATTAAGGTTAAAGAGGGTCTTAACCAGTTTTTGCTCTTATGAATATTCATTAAAAAAAATTTTGAATGCTGAGAGAAGCGCATCGCCTTTCTCGACATCATATTTTTTTTTCTTTACTGTCAGAAGTTTACATGATTAAAAATATTAATCTAGCGGAAACTTGAATAAATATTAAATGTTAAATTTAGAGAAATAACGAGAATTGGGAGTGGTTTTTTTATGATATAGGTCATGCGTCGGCTCTACGTCATTTCTTATCGATACATCTTGAGAAAAAAATTAATACCGTAGCCAACCGACACTTTTGTTTAACAGCAAAGGAAGAAATAAGTTGTTTCAAATCTTGACAATAACTCGACTCGACTTTTGTTAAGATTAAAAGCCATTTAAAAGTAGCATAGGTTAATGAACTTTAGATGATACGATGGAGCAATGGCGTGACTTTCACCATACCTTATATCGCAATAGCACTCAATAACATCTCCAGCAGAGTTTGTATCCAAAATGGTATTTAATTTGGAGAAACAAATAGTTTTTTTTTTATATGTTGCCATCGATAAAACGGAAAAGAAATTTCAAAGACACTTGCAAACGTCATCGCTTTAATACCTGTCCTAGTTTTCAATCAAGTCTGAGCAAAATCGAACAACGACCCTAAAGAAAAGGCCTCGTTCTTACCATGAGGTCACCTTTTCTCTAGTATCACAGTTGGGATTTTTGTAGGGGGGCAGAACAGCGTAACCTAAAATGAGAATGCATCCAATGTTAAGGACGAACAAAATCCTATCTCATTAATTTCTTTTTGATCTTCTAGATAAAATTTCCAATCGATACAAAGTGATTTTCTATAAAAAGACGAGTTTTTCTTGTATGTCTCGCTCTACTTTTCATGTTTTACAAATTTACACAACCATAAATTTTCTACTAGACAAAAATTATCAAAAGTAATGAGCTATGTCTGAATTTTGTATTAAGTTTACGTACGTATATCTCAAAGAATCTTTTATAAATTATTTGCAGCAATGCATGTCATAAATTAATGATCTAAAAAAAAAAGAAAAAAATTTCCTCTAACCGAAAATTAAATAATGCTTATTTTTAAGTAATATGTAAAAATAAAATATTTCCTAGAATAAATTTTAAGGTCCAGTTCCTGTAAGTTTGTGACATCATTCGTTCCTTACGTATCGATTTGTTATCTGGATTTTTTTCTTCCTTTGAGTTTTAGAAAATCATATAGATAGATATATAAACAAGTGATTCAAAATTATGAAACCCTGACATTCTAGGAAAATAAACTCTAAATTTGTCTCACCACATTAACTTTATAAGGGAATTTTTTTTGTCTTTTCGAGAACTGGAGGTATTTTTTGTGGTATTTTCCATTCTTTTTTACACCTAAACGATACCGAAAATAATTTTTTTTTTGTTTTTGGTCGATATCGACTTGTTACGGAGCATATTAACAATAATAACCTTGGGACCAGACTGGTAAGTATTGGGTGTAGTCAATACTCTACTTGAAAATGGTGTCAGGGTTAATTGGACCCTCAATAATATTCAATGAGAGTTATAACGTCATCGATAGAAAATTGAAAAAAAAAGTCATCAGCAGCTGGATCACGTCCGAAATTCACGCGTAAAGTTTCGCGAAAGATACACCTCAGTCGATCACGCTTTCAAGTCGTCAAAAACGACCCACGATAACTTTTATTGTTCACATGATTTCGAAAATCTTTTTACGATCTGCCTCATTGTTTTCCAACTCGTATTGTTACCGAAACGAAACTGGTTAACTTGGTTGTTTCGGATAACCCATTTCGAGCGAAACGTATGCATAAAAAAAGTAAATTTTATTCATCACGGTTATTAAATATAAGAAAATTTAAAAACCTAATTGCTCGATAATATTATTAAAATTGTTCAGATGATTTACTGTATTAAATAATTTCCAGAAGTACAGAACAAAGACGAAATCACAGAAAGGCGGTTAAAGAAAGTAAAAAAAGAAAATGGCAGGACAACAGTTGCAACACGTGGATTGTGCATATAGCGATACCTTAAATGCAATCTTAAATACGTAAAAACAATAAACAATGACTTTTTTCGGCACTTAAAACTTTACAAAAGAAGGAAAAACTATTTTAACCTGAAACTACTGTTTTATATAATAGTCCCTTTAACACACATATGGTTGCCATGGTTTTCTGATATAAGCTCCTGACCTAAATAATAGGGTCAGTGGACTTGTAAGACGATGGGTGATGCGTGCTTTAAGAAAAGAAGTTCCTTTATATTATTTTTACTATTCTAAAATTTTATTATTAATTAAATTATACGCCCAGTAGAACTTCGTACGTTCAATGGCAGCCAGCATAATTTGTTTAGGAATTTTTCCTTGACTGAAATTATATATTTTTTTTATTAGATTAGCAAAGTGATGTTTTGCTACCATAATGCGATTACACATTGCATTATCGTACTCATTTTTTTTATCGCAAGTTTCGACGAGGAAGAGCGTCAAAAGCCAAACTACACGTTTTCAGAAATCTGATACCTTGAAGTTCCTATTTTGCATAGTTTATAAAACGTTCCGCACGAAATTATCTCCTTGCAACACTGGTCATCTTTAAAAAAAAAAAGCATGATGCGAATCTAGGGGGAAAAGGACAGGAAAAAAAATTGTACAGAACGAAAAAAATTCATAAAAAAAATTTTTCCTCATTAAACGGATTTCACTATACAAAAGCCAAAGTGTAAATTAAGGAAAAGAAAATGGGAGCAGATAGTAAAATATACCGATTTCCTCTAAATTCGATGATTAGCAACGAACTAATGAGGTTTAAAATCATCCAAAAATTTTTCTGTTCCAATTTGGAGCATTCAAAGTAATCCATAATGAATCTAGATCATGTCCAGTAACAGTAAAAGTCCCTTCTGAGAACTGTGTCAGTTGAAATAATATCAAACGAGTTATTTAGTCCTAATTCAAATTTGATATCTTACCAAACCTGCATCCTTCGTTATTCACACCCCATTTATTCTTATACTGACACATCCTCCATCAATTCTATACCCCAATAGGCCTTGACACAAAACGACCTATGCTGACAATGCCCTGATCCCAAATCCCTGTAAGGAAGCTTTCCAATGGATATCCGATTATCCCATTGGTTGTCAGTTATATATATAAGTAGTGCAATCGCCCCACCTGACTTCAGTTCACTTTGAAGACATTCAGTACCATGACGACTGGTTTTATCGCTTTCGCCCTGTTAGTCATTGCTGTTAACGCAGCACCTCAGCAACAAGCCCAGCAGGGTCAAAGACCACCACAGGGTCAGAGACCACCCCCACCTCCAGTAAGTTATTTCTATTCATCAAAAATTCAAAATTAGCTAGAAATTTAATTTTAATAATTAAAAAAAAAAATGGCGAGAGAGTTTTCTTAAAACTTTGAAAATTTTTTCTTAAGATATTTAGGAATATAAAAGATTTTTTTACGAAATAAAAATCTTCTTATTTTAATTTTTTTTAATAATTTATTAAACGCGTGCAAGGTTATAAAATTATATATAAGATACGAAGAAAAAAAAAAAAAATTCTAAAATTTCATTAAGGTGCGAAAGGAGGTAGAGTTTAGAGTAAAAATGTAAAAACGTTTTCATAGATAGTAGAAAAAATAACCTTAAGAATAAAGCATAAAGGAAAAAAATTCCTTCAATTTTCCAAGAATTTTATCTGAAGATTAAATCTAAAGATAGTTTCTCATAAAATTTTCCTTAAAGACGAATTTTTATTATCGTGTCAAAGATTAACAAAGGGGAAAAACAAATTATTCTTTACGATTAAAATAAAAATAAAATAAAACTATAACGCAATTTATCTTCAAAAAAATGTTTAAAGTTGATTTAATTTTAAATTATCTTTCGTTATTAATCGGACGATATCCGATTAATCTTCATAAATAAAAATATAGCGAAGCGTAGGCGCGTAATAAATATTTAAGAATATTTTTTTTAGGAAATTTAGAAACGGCATGATCAGGGCTCGAATTTGGTGCATAAATTATCTCCGTAGGCCGCATGGTTGCGGAGATAATGACGGAAAACTGGGAAAATCCGAAACCGCCGCCATCTTGTTTTCGAAATTTTACACGTCTATTCGCCAGTTAAGGAAAATAAAAATTTGAAATTTATTTACAACAATGAAAATCACGAATATTGTTGCGAAACAGTACAATTGAATATTCGTCAGTTTATTGATGTTTATCAGTATCGAATTAAGGAAGTTTATCAAGCGTTAATTTCCAAACTTCAAAAACAAAATTCTTAGTGTTTAAAAAAAACGGGTTTACATTTTCAAAACATTTTTTAGAAGATATTTATAAAATGTAACTGTCCTAAATAAAAGATAAATTTGACTCAACCTGATTACTAATCCGATTTATTATTTTTACTATTTTTTTTTTTTTTTTAATTAAATCTAAGAGAAAAATAAATTGAATATGGCGGAATGACTTTTAAACAATTTAAAATTTTTTTTCTTTTTTTTTTTCTTTTAGCAAATTAATTGGGGCAAGTGCATACAGCTAAAACCTACTGACAGTGACAAGGTAAGAATGCAAAAATAACAAAATTCTTTTAAAATTAGGTCTTATAATTTTGGAACTAATGTTCCGGTTAACCGTGATATTTGTCTCGAATAACCAGTTTTCTTTCTTAGCCAAAAAAAACCAAAAATTTGTATTCCGTTTATTTCCTGGTACGGTTTTCACCTTGCATATTTTTATCCATTTTTATTATCTTTATGCGAGGTTCTGAGAACCCCCTTCCTTTGTTTTGAAGTTCTTGATAATTATTTTAGATTAAGAACTGATAAAAGATTAATCATGACGAACAGGGAACTATGAACTTTGGGAAAAGATCTGCCAGTTGTTCCGTGTTAGTTGAAATGATTAATGCTATAAATACCACGAGTTTCGCGAAGAAAAGGGGAGAATTATTCAGAAGATTCAGAGATTAAAAGGAGAAGTATTGTATTGCGTGTATTAAAAACAGGTGGAACTGGATAACTTATGACAAACGTGTAACGCACATTTTGAACATTCGAACTTTCAGTGTTCGGATAACTTTCAAAATTGGATTATTGGCATGACGTAACATCGGTAAAAGTCTCTCTCAGGTATGTGGAAGGTGTGGAACTCACACTCTTTCAACAATATATTATCACACAAACGAACATTGTAACGTAGGCTAAGTTAGGATTAAGTTAAGTTTAACTAGAATTAAGCGAAATTCATCGCTTCTTGTAAGTAAATATGCTTATATTTTGATTTATAAATAAGTTTCCGAATCAATATTTCTGGTGCAGGACCTCGGATTCACCTGCCATACGGAAATTATAGGCAACACCTGACGAAACGACATACATTTATTATATCGAGAATATTATTTTTCTTCTTTTATTTTAAACATTTTTCGATAAGAATTGTTTTTTCTGGTTTATTTAGAATATGTTACAGTTATGTTCTTTTAATTTGCAATTTTAATTTTACTCCGGTGTTGTTAACAACCGGTTAAGTAGTGAAATTTAAAATATAGAATCGTTTTTCTTTTGTTTCCATTGTTAAAGTATTATTCTAGTTTTAAATAATATAACCAGTTTTTTTTTTGTTTCCAGTTACCTTTGTTTCTTTGGTGTAAAATAATATCCTTCGTGTTTGAATTGTGCACTGAAGCACGTATAAAGCTATAAAAACAGAAAAATCATAAATTTTACGGTTATACTATTCTTGTCACCACTCTTAGCTCGTGTTTGTTACACAGCATTATTCTGGTGTTTGAATGGCAGCACAGTTCTGGTGTTTGCTTGGCAGTATATGATTAGACTAGTTTTTTGAAAATTATGTATAATACTTCTAGTGTTTGCATTGTAACATATTTCTAGTGAAAAATGCTTTTAAAGTTTTAAAAATACCTGATTTTATGGCATACAAGTTGCTAAATAATTGTTATCGTGATTAGAACGTTATACAGAACTGGATTTTCAAACTATAATTATACTAGATTTTTCACTGTAATTGTATTTAATACGTTAAATTTTAATAATAATTAAATTAAGGTTATACTTTGTATGAATGAAAGTAGAATAAGAGGCTAAAAAATAATTTTTAAAATGATGATTCAGTGGATTTAATGATTTCTTACAAACTCAAAACAATGGATGCTTATGTAAATTGCAGAGTTAGTATTGCATCATAGTAGTATTCACGATGCAAAGAATATACTTTAAAATAAATAAACTAAAATAAAGCTATTAAAAACAGAAATTATAGTTACCATTTTTTATATTTTTCATCACAAAAATTTAATTATTGCTACAATTCCACAAATTAGCAACAATAACTTTCAATTATAAAATCGCACTCGAAAATTTGGATTTTTGTGAACTTTAGTTCTCCAAATTTTTTTCATTCTTTAAACATATTTTTTTTTTATTTTTTGATTCAATAAAGTTTATATTATTCCTGATGACGATGGAATTTTTACAGGACCAAAAACGTCAAGTAATCGAGAAATGTTTAGCTTCAAATCCACCTCCAGACACATCTCGTATTACAAGAGTAAGTAGATATTTTACAGTTTAATTTTATAATATTAAATAATTTTATTTTAAATTTAAATCGGAATTTATTTATTTATTTTTTTTCCTGAAAATTTAGGAACAAATCGAAGAACACAGAGATCTGATCACAAGTTGCGCTTTGAAAGAAGAAGGTTGGGTAAGTAATCTTTGGATATCTTTCATACTAAAAAACATGAAAATAATTATTAAATACCCAAAAGAAAGTATTCTTGTAGGTACTGCATGTATCTACAAGAATACTTCTTGTAGGTACATGCAGTACCTACAAGAAGTGAGCAAGACTGTAGCCTTTCTGAGGAAATCCTTTTGCCACTTAATTAACTTTATAGATGGAAAACAGATCTGCTCTCGTTTCTACAAAAATATTTTCTGTCTTACAAAATATTAAATGTCTCTAATAATAATGAAAATGAGTAAAAATACATGTAATTATATATTTAAAATAATTTCAGTTTGATAACAATGGATACAAGTTCGACAGAGCAAGAACAGAAATTAAATCAAAGAAACTGGAGAGTGATGTAAGTTTAGTAATCGCAATAATTAATATTTTAATTAAATTCATGAATATAACACAAATATAAATGAAAATAAAACTGATTTTCATTTTAATTCAGATCGAAGAAACCATTTTGAAAAAGCACGACGAATGCGAACAGGAAGCTGTAAGTAAATTTTATTATTAAACATAGAATTCGTTATTTAACCAGTGTGAAATCTTTTAATAATTCACGTTTTCGATCATTTTATAGAAATCAAAATTCCAAGAGCCAACAGAACAAGTTAAATTATACCAGGCTTGCATGGATTACCACATTTCAGAGGTACGTCTCATAAAAATTAATTATTCGTTCTATATACGGTTGGTGACTCTTTAAAAATTAATATATTCGCGTTTCAGACCTGTAACATTCACATAATCCCTCCACCTGGCCAACAATTCCACCAAGGTCCACCTCCTCAACAAGGACCACCACACAGCGGTTGAGCGAAGTAAGTCAAACATCAATTATCTTCTTGAATAACATTAGCGGAATTATGGATTCATTAATGTTAATTAAAAATTAATGCTAATTCGCGTTTTTGTAATACAGTTCAGTGAATAGAGTTCAACTTTAATGATATAGCATTATTAAAATTACGTATTTTTAATCTATTTTTTTCCATTTTTAATTACAGATCATTCGAAACAACGCACCAACTTAAACTTCTTATACAATCGCATAAAAAAAAGCAGCAACAAAAATATCCATACTGTTAAAATATAAGCACAAAATAATATTTAGTAACTCCTGATATTTTAAAATCTTCTACCAGGTGATATATAAATATATATATATGTATTTATAAAAATAATATATATATAGATATGCAACCTATATGGATTTTGTATGAAAATGTATTTAAATTCATTCTATTCTTACAAAAGAAGTTGTAGAAAGGTGATGGAATTTTTCTTTAAATTTTCATCAAAAATAATTTATGTATACTTCTCTAGATGATAAAAAAAAATATGACTTCGGCTGTTATTATTTAAATTTTGAAGTTTTGTATTATAGAAAGTTTCATGTCATTCCTAGTCGCTTCTACAAGATGGCGTCGATCGCCTGATACTCTTCCTTCTTTTTATATATTGCTTTTTTCCTTTAAAAAGTCAATAATAATAATAATAGTATTTCTTAAACCATGTGTATGTTTTCTTTATCTTAGAAACACGCAAAAAAAGTTGTTAATAAACTATATAAATTATACAGTTATTAAAAAGTATGTTGTGCGTTATAATATCAATGTTTTTTTTTATTTTTTATTGATTAAGTATGTGGTCACTATCCAAATATTAAAGCCACTATCTGAATTTTTCCATTAAAATATTTATTAAAATTAAAAGAATTTTTCGACAACAAGAGTGTTTTCTTATACACGAGTACATATGAATATATTTGATAATATTTTACCGTTATGGAAGAATATTAAACAATTTACATATTTTTTAACATGTACATGTACATAAGATTGAATAAATCTTACTCTTTGAACATTCAGTATAAAATTTGGAATATGGAACCAAAAAAAAAGAAAGTTTTGTATATCAATTGAGATAAACATTAATCCTATTTGCTCTATAAAATGTAGCGAATACATTGTTATTAATTTATGAACATTTTTAATGAAGTTCTGTTTAAAGAGATTAAAAAATAAACAATTCTTAAGTATATAAAATAGGGACAAACAATAAAATAATTATTAGCAATACAGACATTTGAACATTGTTTACTGGCCTATTAAAATAACAAGAAAGAGGTCCGTAGCTGATCTAACATGAAATTTTCCATGAATCCCGATGCTGACTAATATAAATTAAATGAGTAAATAAGAAACTTCACGCGACCAAGAATGAATATTCAGAACTTTAACTGAGTTCATTCGCATCTTTGTCTGAAACCATCTGATCTAATTGGACTTCTTCTGTTTGGTGTCTTTTTATGGTACACTTGTTTCTTGAGTAGTAGTACCAATTAGGAAAAAAGTAGTACTTTATACGCATGAGAGGAGCTTCCACTGCCAAATGGAGAAATACTGATAGCATAACCACAACAAAGAACGTACTTAAAAATTCGTAAACCTGAAATAAAATTCGTTAATTTTTTTTATAAGCTCTGTTTATTTATCATAAGTGTACTCACCATGTTATAATTACTAAATATTATCGTTTGCCTCATAAGTCCGTATCGCAAAGCGAGAACAAGTTCGTGTAGGAGATAGGCGCAGTAAGTGAGCCGACTCAACGGGATGAACAGTTTAAAAGAAAATATCTTATTTGCGAATCCTTCGAATGAAAATGAAATTATAAAGATGGTAAAATCATCTTAGTAACTCAATACAGCTAGTTAGCAACGTTATTTTTACCTGCTCTTCCAGTAATGCAAGCGTAACAAATCCAAGAAAGTCCTGCAGCCCAGCATAATCTAGTAAAGGCTGTATACTGTGCAGTTTCGAAAAGACTAGAACTACGACCCGAATATACCCTGTGAGGAAGGTATATTACTAGCAGGTTGCACAATATAGAAGCACACCACATGAAACATTGAATGATCTGAAATTAATTAACATAATAACATGCTTGTACATTAAAAACTTCATAAATACGGTAGTGTATAATTATTTATTATACCTTTCTAATTCTGACTTGGGGATATTTCAAGATGAAGTATCCTGTAAATAATCCAATACAAAACGGTCCAGCATGGGTATAGGGTTTCGTATACAATTCGGCTATACGATACTGTAAACTAAGAATTAAAACAACACGAATAATTATTTTTAAAAGTTGGTTGATAAAAAGTTAATTTTATGATCTACCGTTCCTCTGGCATACTTAACACGTATTAAATATTCGAATTTCTGAAATTTTCGATGATATTTATCTATAGAAATCATCAGAACAATAGATCATTATTTAAAATTTAATCATCAGATGCATTTTGTAAATTGCAAATATCTTACTCTTTGTCCGGTAATATAATCGATGGATACATGTCAGTAAGAATTATGTACACAATAATGGCCAGAGTACACGCTATAATTATGAATGCACCTATTGCAATACCAATTTTTCGTTTCCTGCAAAAGGATCTCATCAATAAATAAATCTTACTCAATCACACTCAACAGCAAGATGCAATTTTACTTACTTAAAGAATGGTATCAATACTAGCAAAGATAAAATATGCAACTGTACATCTACTGATGTATACCAAGATACTTGAATGCACTAGAGCAATTTTTGAAGATTATTTTTAAAAATGCTTATATTCATATACGGGTGAATCAAAAGTAGGTGGATAGCAAATGATAAGATTTATTTTATGGTGTTTGTGTTATATATTATATTAAATTTTATAACTAAATTTATTGAGTTTGAGCACCTGCGTTGATAAAATTTTCAGTGCTTTTGCATTGTATTATTGTATACAATAAAATTTAATTGTATTAGTCAATATATGTAGTCTCAAAATAAATCGTATCATTTACTGTCCACCTACGTTTGGTTCATCCTGTACATATGATGATAATCTGTCATACCATATTATCTTGAGATCTCCAATTGTTAATGTATAAGAGAGTGGCCCACCAATTCTTTTGACACTGCTCGACTCTAGAACCAACGAATTCTTCCCAAACAGGTCCAGATCCAACAATCGGTAAAAGCAGAAGCATACTGATCACAGCCAATAATACAGGCGTTAATCTGTTTAAATTAAATAAAATAAATTTAAACTGGCTTAAGAAATAATGGAGAAATTATGTTCATCAAAATTATTGTACCTCAAGAAACGACTGAATAAGAAATAGGTTATGCATAATCTACCGTTTCTTTCTTCGATTCCTTTGTATGTGATGTACATAAGCAGCAAACCACTTAAAATTTAAAAAAAAATTAATTTTAATATTCTACTTTTATCATTTTAAAAATTAGTGGAAACAAAATTTATATCTACTTCATGAAAAAGAAAGAATCGATGGAAACCCATGCATTTAACACTGTTTGGAAGCTTACTTCTTTGGCAGTATCTCTAATTAGATGTAGATCTCCTACCATAAAGAAATTTTATCGGTTTAACGTATCTCGTTTGATAAAATAATTTATATTTGACTAAATAATGTAATTTATTTTAACTTACTGTAATTCTGAGGATTAAAAAATGCAAAACTGTTTCCAAGTATTAACCACGATATAGTCATAACTCTTATCCCATGCAGCGCTTTAAGTTTCTCCGTGGACGTTCTCGTACTGATTAATTTATTGCCATTTAATCTTACAGAAAAAGAACAGATTATGAATCGAATATGTCCTGAAAAAAATATATATATCATCAAATCATATTCACTAAAACCTATCAAGTTTTATAGTAATTCTTATAAGTTTCACCCATATAAAACAGAATTATTTCCAATAATTTAAGATAAGAGAAAATCCCGAAATATGCATGTTTAATAAAAATATTAGCTACTAAAGAACTGAAGAATTGCTAAAGTATATCTACTAAAGGACTGAAGAATTGCTAAAGTATAGTTACTAAATGGCTAAAGAATTACTAAAGTGTAGTTACTAAAGGGCTGAAGAATTACTAAAATATAGCTACTAAAGGGCTGAAGAATTGCTAAAGTATAGCTATTAAAGGGCTGAAGGGTTGCTAAAGTATAACTACTAAAGTGTAGTTACTAAAGGGCTAAAGTATATCTACTAAAAGGCTGAAGGATTGCTAAAGTGTAGCTACTAAAGGCCTGAAGAATTACTAAAGTGTAGTTACTACAGGGCTGAAGAATTACTAAAATATAGCTACTAAAGGGCTGAAGAATTGCTAAAGTATAGCTATTAAAGGGCTGAAGAGTTGCTAAAGTATAACTACTAAAGTGTAGTTACTAAAGGGCTAAAGTATATCTACTAAAAGGCTGAAGAATTCTAAAGAGTAGTTACTAAAGGAGCTTAAGAATTATTAACGATTATGTTGCAAAATGATTTGCATCAAACACTTTAGTAACATTTTAAAGCGTTTCAAGCAGTAAAACATCTTATTTTCTATATTCAACATTTTGATTAATTTGATGAAAATTTCTAATAATAATTAATAAAATTCTATATACTGTATATACCATAAGCAAAAAAATATGTAAATAAATATAATTTGCATATGGACGATGTACCATTTTAAAGGCTTCGCTCGTTACCATAAACACAATGGTTAAAGAATAATTCGCTAAAAAAATCAAAATATTTAGTCAAAATTGCAAAAAAACTTGTTTTAGCGCCATCTGTTGTTTGTAAAATGTATTAATTTGCCTCAAGGTTATACAGTATTCATAAACTACAACTGTATGATATATGAATTTCTTTAATTAATATGTAGTGCTTAATCTTTAAAAGTGTTTTAACAGAACTTTTACCAAGTTTCCTTTAAAATGTTAAATGATGACAGGACATTAGATTATTTTATAAGAATAAAATCCAGATTTATCCTTTCATAATACAATGCATTATTATCCAATCTTATTTATACCATTAAGTCGAAAATCGATTATAACAATTTTATATACCAAAAAAATTAAATATCCGTAATTACACGTTGCACATTGATCAATACAGTATCATCAATAGGTTAACCCATTATTTCGATGGGAAAATTTACTTGTATAAAATAAAAATCGATGGCATTCAGAAATTTTATAAGATTTGCTTAATTTTTAAAAAAAATTTCTACTTTATTCGTCTTTAATTCGCACGTGGCATGTCTAAAATGATGGCGGAATATTAAAATAAAGTTAGGATTAATTAATTTTTTGTCTAGCTTACGGTGATTGCACTTTATAGATTAAATGACAAATGGGCCGTTTACCTTTGTACTTATAACCTAAAACCAATTTGCTAGAATCGTAGCTTTTTAGCCTACTTTCCGAAGGAAAGTGAGGTTTATAAGATCACCATCCTGTTGTATGTCTATATTTTTCCATGAATAACTTTTGAACTATTTATGTATTACTTTTATTGAAATTCGGTAGTGATGTTGGTCATTAAAATGTAACTCTCTAACTTCAACCATTTAAAAGTTAATTAAAATGATATCCTAGTCTTTAGCAATTCTTCAGTCTTTAGTAGCCACTCTTTAGCAATTCTTCAGCCCTTTAGTAGCAACTCTTTAGCAATTCTTTAGCACTTTAGTAGTTACTCTTTTTTAGCAATTCTTCAGACATTTAGTAGTTATTCTTTAGCAATTCTTCAGCCTTTAGTAGCCACTCTTTAGCAATTCTTCAGTCCCTTGAATAGCTATACTTTAACAATTCTTCAGTCCTTTAGTAACTACACTTTAGTAGCTATACTTTAGCAATTCTTCGCCCCTTTAGTAACCACTCTTTAGCAATTCTTCAGCTCTTTAGTAGCCAGTCTTTAGCAATTCTTCACCCCTTTAGTAGCCACTCTAGCAATTCTTCACCCTTTAACAGCTACTCTTTAGCAATTCTTCAGCCCTTTAGTAGGCACACTTTAGCAATTCTTCATCCCTTTAGTAGCCACTCTTTAGCAATTCTTCACCCTTTAACAGCTACTCTTTAGCAATTCTTCAATCCTTTAACAATTAATATTTTTACTAAATATGAATATTTCAGGATTTTCTCTTATCTTAAATTATCTTAAAACTTTTGAGATATTGTATTAAAATATTCTAAACTATTTATTAGATTTTTATAAAGTTTAGTGGAGAAAATGGTGCCATTCGCATAAATTAACTGCTTATCTACAATGGCAGATGTTCAAACTTCAAAGAGAACTTAAACCTAATTACTTTTAAACTATTTGCTTGATTTTTTTTATAAAATTTAGCAAAATGATCGAGTTATAAAAGCTGAATATCAAGTAAGATTAATTAATTATTCCTACATATTCATCCGTTTAAAATTGAGAGCATTTAATCATCAAGGTTTCGTTATAATAACTGCAGAACTACTTAGCATATTTTCAAGGCACCGAAGATCATTTTGATGACATATATTTTAATCTTGTGCCTTTAATCATTCAGAAATAAAAGACACGTTCGGAAAATAGGCGAATAATTCTTTCCGGAACTGCTGGTTAGTGAAATGTAAATATAATAGTAATACTTGCTGATTAAAAATATGAAATTATGTTAATTATCATCACAGTGAATTACGAATGTTGCACATTGTATTAAACTTCTGATAAAGTGCCAATCACGGTATGTTATCGAAGGCCAAACAAACTTCTTAAATGGCATATAAAGATATAATCTAAACTTTTATAGGCTAAATGATTGATGACGATTGATTTAATCGTTTAGCCTATAAAAGTTATAAATTATTATCTATAAAGCGCAATAATTTTCGCTATACGAACTTCCAGAATTTTATATTTTTTCAAGCAAGTTTTTTTGAGATAACATAAAATAAACGACAAGTGGACTTCATTACGCTTTTTGTCCATAATTAAACTATGCACTAGACAGTAAATTTATGACGTAAAGGCATCTGCAAATGAGTCTTTGATGCGATAAACATTAAAATATTTAACGATTATGCATGAAAAGTTTACGGCTCAAAAGAAGAATTAAAAACGCAAACAGAAAAAAAAAAAAATTATAAATTCTCTGTCGAGAGGAATTTTTATCGAGATAAATGATGATAATGTGATGATGTGACTACTATTCTGAAATTCTTAAAATATAAAAACGATGATTTAAATAAATTCTCTTTTTTTTGGAAGGAGGAGAACTTTTAAATGTATTTAATTGTTTTTACAATTTAATTTTAAACCGTTGTAAAGGGGATGTTTCGCTAATAACTATTTTTTATGCTATAATTTTGAAAAATAATAAAATAATGAACATCGAGATTTATATAGGATAGGAAATTAATGATATTCATTAATCACGCAAGAAATATTTAATGCTTACGTCACATAAACATGTAGCAAATGTAAACAAGCAATTTTGGTAAAAATTATTCACCTACTTCCCAAACATGTCAGCTATTTTATAACGATTACAGATGTTTAACGAAAGTACGCATCAAAATCATCTTTTCTTTCCTTTCATTCTACTGTAAATCATTCAAAAGTTATTAGCGGCAATCTTGAAAGTTTGAATGTCCACCATTTTTACACCTGCGAAGCTGCGTGGCTAATTATTATTATTATTTTAAAGTCAATTTTAATGACCAAAATATTGAATTTATTAAAAATTTAGTATTATTCTTAAAAATTCTCTGAAATTTGAACATTCGAGATTTTTTAAGGGGCAGAAAATAAATGATTAATTAAAATACGATCAAGATCACTTTCGTCCTTCCTACTGAATGCCATTAAATCAAACAATTAGTTCGAGATTTACGAAGAGAATCACAGAAATTGGAACGTCCATCGTTTATAAATGTGCGATATAATACGAAATTCACCTTTAATGGTGAAATAACCCTATCGAATTTCACGAAAATTTACTATATACAGCATTACAAAATTATTGGTTTGGGGACATAAATGATCTTGATAATAATCCTCGTTTTCTTTCAGAAAGTAGGCTAAAAATGATTAAAAATTGCATAACTGTTTAAAAGGAATACGGTATTGTTAAAATACCTTTTATGCAACATAAACTGTCCATAAATAGTAGAAGAAAAAAACAAACTTTCGAATTATGAAACACTTTACTCCAAGGTCAGTAACAGGATAAAATGAAGCTCCAAGAATACTATTGCGTCAGAAAAAATAGAAGCAATTACCACAGATCACAAAATCATTACAAACTTAAAATTTATTTAGAAAGATAACGCATCCTTAATTAATAAATTTATTTAAAATTTTGACGTTAAAGCTATAGCATAATTAAGTTTTTTTTTCCCTACAAAATAACATTTAATCTCGCACAGAACTGTGACAAATGATTAAAAAACAGAATAAGTTTTAAGGTTAATGCGATAAACACAATACTTAATGGCTATTTTTGACAAATATTTATTAAGTGGGACACACGAGTTAAGGGTGTGTCGAGAAATATCATAACCATGTTATTATTGTTTAGTTTTGAAATATTTAAATAAGAAATTTAAAATTTCGGATATTTTAGCCATATTTATACTTATTTTTATCATTGGCATTGGTCGTTAAACTTTTAATTGTTATATGAAGTAACTCGGGGAAGACAAGAGTGAGGGAAGATTGAGTTTTGAGAAAAAAGAAAATTGAGTTCGTCATCATCCTCTTCAATTCAGGATATTGTGGTAGGCAGTAGTGATGGCGACCATGTTG
>WUQG02264843.1:0-20085 GCA_011317285.2 Androctonus mauritanicus | reverse complement strand
GTGTGCGTGTGTGTGTGTGTGTGTGTGTGTGTGCGTGTGTGTGTGTGTGTGTGCGTGTGTGTGTGCACGAGATTATTATTAAGTTTTTATTTTTGAAATTATGGTTTTCACTAAAAGTTATATTAAATTAACATTGTAAAATTGTAAACACATATATTGTAAAATTTTTATTTAAAAGGACAGGAAAAGCCATTCTATTTTGTTTGTGATGAATATTTCTAAGCACAGTTAATGATATGAAAAAAAATTTTGCAGATTAATATTGTAAGCTAAAAGTAACATTCAATTTTCCATATTAGAAATGGGTTAGAACCCATTCAAATCATTCTTATAAAGATAATTATCATCTATATAATCTCCTATAAGAATGAGCTCTATGTATTGTGATATTTGTTAAAACTTTATAATTCATTACTACTATACAGCATTATAACCAAATAATTTTTTATTAAAAGTTTTGAATTATAGTAAAACAATAGGTTCCTCAAAAATAATAATGTGATCATATCTTAATGATATGATTTCTGAATAAATTGGCTGTTTTGATTTGATGATGATTTCCTCAATGTTTTCTTGAACCAAATCATTAATAATGACATATTCAGTAAATTTTTACATTTTTTATTTATTAAATGAGTAATGATGATGAGTTTGCATATGTAAGAAATACTATTCAGTAGAAGGAATCGAACTTTTTTTATAATTTTCTTTTTTTCTTATCCAAATCATATATATAATAGAAAACAAAACTGTATCTCTAACAATGGTTCAGTTATTTAAGTGGTCTAATTAAAATTAATATTACATTTATAAGCATTAAATTTATAATTTGTGATCAACAGGTTGCTAAATTTTTCAAAAATATTTGGTTATTGACAGTTAGGCAAACTTTTTTCTGAAACACACACTTCTAATGATTCCTCACTAAATTTCAATAATTCAGTGAAATTTAATGAAGAATCATTAGAGAAATTTAGTGAGAAATTAATTATTCATGTAATAATTAATGATATTGTGATGGAGCAATGTTTTAAGCATGATTTAACAAAACAACATTATCAAGCATTGTAAAATTAAATAATTAATTAGTCCTCCTAAGAATTCAAACAATTAATCCATTTTGTCAAAAGATGCTTACTAAAGTACACTTTCAGATTGTGGATAATGATTCCAAACACTGAATGCACAGCCTCATAGGCTATGTTATTCAGTGTTTGGGTCAAAAAAACAAATTTGTTGGGCAAATTTTTGAAATCAGGATAGTCCAAACAATTATCAATTATAATTGCAATATTTCACTTTTCAGTTGTAAATTTATATCTGTTTTCAAATATAGCTGACATTATCCAAGCCTTTTTATTGAAAAAATCAATTAGCAAAATTAATGCTTAATTTGGATTTGTAAATATCTCAATAACTAATTGAGTTTTTCAATGCCAGTTGTATTGCAGCCAACAAAAACTGTTAAATAATCCTTACATTTTTTATTACCAAAACATTTATGACTTAAAATGCTGAAGACCTGTTTTACAATAAATTCCAAAGATACTATTTCACCTGCATTGAAAATAATATATTCATAAAGTTGATAGAAAAACTATTTTCCCTGAATTTTAATCATTTATTAAAGCAGGATCAATAACAGTAGTTTCACCCTGAACAGTTTTAAAAATATTGTGTATATTGTTATATAAGAACTAAGAAATTTAAAAAAAAAATTTTTTTTGAAGAGAAAGTTGGATGGCTTATACATGAGATAATCAAAAATTAAAAAATTTTTCACAAGATTGTAAGATTTGCCAGCTTAATCACACCATGTTCCTATTTATGCTTTTAGTGCCAACTGCACGATTCACCATATCATTTGATTTTTTTGTGAAAAATATTAAATATATATAATTTAATAATAATTTTGCAAAGTTTTTAAATATTGGATATTGCAGAAATATAATCAGAATTTCATATAAAATAGTCATAGATAAGTCACATGCTTAATTGCATCATTATAACTGTTTTGTTTTAATTTCAAAAAAATTATCACACATTTTGGTTCTAATTTTCTATCATATAAATTTTTGCTAAATATGCTTGCTGTTTGGAAATGAGGAAATATTTAATACTTTGATTTTTTTTACCAAACAAACATTTCAGTAAAATCTTATTGGAAAAACACAGCTGAAACAGTGTGGCACTATTGCATGATTCCTCCCATCCAATTTTCTCTTTGCATCTTAATACATTGTTTTTAATGATACAAGAATGATATTTTTTCCATTTCCATTTTTATTCCAATAATGAACTGAATTGGTGAAGTTTTTTAAATTATATTATTAATTAGAATAACTTTTTCTATATTATTTTAACTGTTGAAATTTGGGTTCAGCTTATACAATAATTTTAAACTTTTAATGATTTTTAAACTCTGAATTGGGGGAATTGGCTTATACATGGCTCAGCTTATACATGAATATATATGATTTATTTGTTAGAGAATGTGTGTAAACTGTGTTTGTGTATAAACTGTGTTTATATGACTTTCAATTATAATAGTCCAGCTTATCTGATGCAATTTGATGGCTAATTTTTGAGATCATAATAAGGTTTATTAAAATATTAATTTACTCATTTGTTTCTAAACATAATCAAGTTATAGATTAATGTAATTCGACGGATAGGCAAATCTTTAATCATAGCAAACAAGTAGAGGCAAGATTAACAATCAATATCCAAAGTTAAAATATAAGATTTACTATATATATAAAAGATATAAATATAAGGTTTGCTTTAATGTTTCGTACAGAGGATCCAGTAAAATGCATTTCAAATCTAATCCTTTCATCAATAATGTCATTTACAATATTCAGAAAAAATTTTTATATATATTTTTTTTGTTAAATTTTAATAGTTAATTGATTATACATAGATACTTTGCTTCGTTACTGATATAAGAAGTAAGACTAAAACAAGCACTATAAGCAAAGAGAATACAGTTTAAATTGTTTTCTCTTTGCTTATAGTGCTTGTTTTAGTCTTACTTCTTGTATTAGTTAATATAACACAAAATCAATTGGTATTGGTGATTGCCTTTAAACAAGAAGAAAGAGAGAAGGGAAAGTTAAATTTTTTATAGAAAGAAATTAAATAAGTCATAAGCTATAATTTATATCATCATCATCATCAATTTTTTTTTTTAAGAATTACCAGTACAGGTGGTTCTTGACTTTTGTACATTTGACTTTCATACAATTTGCTATTTCATAATATTTAAAAATTTAACTTTTATTGATATGTATTCCAAAAATGCATGCACTTCCTTGAAGCCACTCTTCCCTCTTCTGTCATTAGTGATTGAACCTGTGACATTTCTGATGTCACAGGTTCAATCTTGAATTAGGACATGTGTTATTATGTTGTGTGTTGTCAGTTTATCTGTTTTAGAGAATCTGTATCCATGTACAAAAGGCAATAGAAAAAGACACACTGTCTTTTTCTATTGCCTTCGTACATGGATTACAGTGGTCTTTTTCTATTCAAAAGAAAAGTACAATTCAACTATCTCTTGATAAATTTATAATGAAAACACTAGATACTAATCAATAAATAATTGTAAAATAAATATTTTAAAAACTTCCCCATGTTTTTTTACATTGCTCTTCTTTTGTACATTTCAACTTTCACACACATTTCATGAACCAGTTAAATGCAAAAGTCAAGGACTGCCTGCAATATAGTTATGGAAGATTTTTAATACATTCAGCAAGATAAGTTTTGTTTGTATTTGTGCAGAAAGATTTAAATTAGTTAATTTTATTAATTTTATAATTCTAATTATTTATAACGAATAAACAAAATTTTCACTATAGCATATTTAATTTAATATCCATATAGAATTTAATTAACAAAATTATTATGCTGAATGTATTAAAAATTTTTTAAATTACAAAATTTCCCCACCTCAAAATTTTTTTATCATGTAAACTAACTATTATATTTTACTAAGTATATGCTTATATTCCCATTTAAATTTGATGTTGATTAATAACCATGAATATATCATTACAGACTGCTCCTGAGTTGTGCTTACTTTGATCTGCACAAACTATGGAGAAGCAACTACAGTTAATGTCATAGGAAGATAGCTGTATCTTTTAATTAATCACATCCAGAAGTTCAAAATTTTAAAAATCATAAAAGAAATATATGACAATTTGTAAAAATACTAATTCATTTTTTGTCAATGATATGATAGCAGTTGAGGAATTTTCAGATATAAATTGAATTCATAAAGGGTATCAAGTAGATAATTCATATATTTGATTTTACATTTATTAAAATTATAATTTGTAACACACCAAAAATTTCAGATGTAATTAAAATTATGTAAATGTATAATGATGATAATGTAAGATTACTAAGTAATATGTAAATGAGCACATAGATCAAGCTATCATGATCATCAATTTAGTCATAAAATAGAATCAATATGATTTGGCTTTAGTTTGATACTTTAGTCAATTTTAAGATTTCTTTACTTGATAATCATAAAATAAATTTTAATGTTCATTTTAATGATATCAAGTCTTTTTTTGAAACTATTAACATTTGTAAAATTAAATAGTAATAGTAAAATGTGACTAAATGTTTCTTAAATATTTTATTGTATCAAATTATGATTTATAAATTCTTCCTGAGTTGAATTTTTCTTGATCAGAATAAACCATTAATCGCATCAGTTTCTCAATATTATATATTTTTAATAATATTAAGATTTTAGACATTCTTAAGACAAAAAACAGTTCAGCTCTTAGCAGAATTCTGCTTAGAACTAAACTGTTTTTATTGTTTTACTAATAATTTAATATTTAAAATTTTATAGTTTTCTAATAAAAATAAATATTAAAAAATTTATAGTTTTTTAATATTTAATTTATAGTATAATTTAATATTTAAAAATTATTAAAAGTTCCAACATAATATGAAATATTACAATCATCTAAAATCTTAATGAGAGATATTTACTATAAAACAAGAATTTAGTGTTCAGAATTGAAAGATTATTTACAAAATCAGCCAATGTCCAAAAAGCAAATTTTTCAGGGGATTAAAAAATCATTAGATGAAGATCATCAGTTGGATGACCACATGGTAAAGCAGTGGCTTACCATCTTAGAGGAGAATCTTGATTCAATTCTGGCCTGAACCTCTCTTGAAAGCCTCCAGACTTTTCAAACCTCTCTCTTGAAAGCCTCCAGACTTTTCAAGAGAGGTTCAGGCCTAGTCTGTTTGAACCACTTCCTTCAACTTTATGGTTGACTTCAGTGATAGCAATCTGTGATGCTCTAAAAGTGGCTGCAGTTCAAAAGTATCCAATTGTGTGATTTGGTAGCATAATTAAAACTAAATTAAACCTCATCTATCATAAGAAACACTTGAAATCCAGAGATAGTGATTGCTTTTATAAGTGCTCATTCTTTAAAAAATTGCTTATTTTTGTAAAACTGTTTTTCTTTAAAGACATTATTAAGTACTACTGGTATAAAATAAAAATCAAATACTGATATTTTTGGTATTGGCTTCTATGTAAATAACTCTTCAATTATTTTTTTTAAATTGATAGTGTCATTTATGATTGATCCAAAACAAATATCATTTATCATCATTTTAAAACTATACAATATTTTATAATTTTAAAAGGAATATATAGGTAACTTTCAACTTTCGAGTTAATTTGTTCTTTGAGTGTGCTTGTAAAGGAAAAACTTATAAATCAGGAATTTATTTCTCATAAATATATTAAAAATGGGATTCTATTCTCAAAAATTAAATTTATCCAAAATAATAAATGAAGGCAGCAATAAAACAATATACGATTGAATAATGACTTATTTATATAAAGAAATTAAAATACTGCCATTAAAATCAAGCTAATTGCAGTCAATTCATGATAAGTTGAATTTGTCGGACTGACGTAAAACATTGAATTATCAGAAGTTTGACTAATTGCGAATGATTAAAATCTAATGTTAGGTATTAAGACCATGTGAAAACTTTGACACAAGTGAATTTCGACTCATTGGATTTTGGCTTATCACAAATTGATTGTATAATAGTAATGAGATTATATTATACAAATATTAAAGAATTTTTATTCATCATCATCAATGGTAAATGAATTTTTGTACAGATGAATTACTGTCTTAGGCACACTCTGGAAATAAAAGGTATTTATATATTTATCCAATAAATCTATTGCATCCAGAGGATATGCTATTTGTTTCTCACTTCATTATTTTGATTTTTTCCTGTTTAGTAACAGACGACGAAATGTTGGCTTCTATCCAGTTCATATAATACTATATTGTATAGCTATTTATGAGTTTGAAATGCTATACTTTTGAGCATTTAGCATTTATTTATTGCAATTAATGTTCATATTTTCAATTTTTTTGATAGTTGATTCTTGAAAAAGAGCTCTTAAACAGTGACTTGTGAGAACTATAGTGATTCAAAAAAAAATCTGTATATACTGCATAACAAATAAAAAATCAATAGAAAAGCTACTAAATAATGTTAATTGATTATAATACAGGAAATATCATAGGTATATATTTGTGCATATTCAATTATTTAAAAATATTGGTCATAACACAGAAAAGTTCATGAAGAAATGATATTTCACAATCTAAAAGTTTATGTACATACAAATTAGTTTGCTGAACAATGACAGTGCAAGATCATTGTCATATATTTAACACTCTTTTCCCTTATTAACAGTGTCAATAAGGGAAAAAGAGTATACATTTTGGTAAATATCAAAATGCTAGTTTGAAGAATTTAGTACTTAAAATCTATGAAAAACCCTTTAATTTAGGAAGATATGGCAAGAAATGGATGAGAAGTACCTTTGATATTCATAATTTAACAATAAAGCTTTGAAATGAAAGAAAAATTTTTAGTCAGATTGGAACAATTAGTGTTCATTTCCATTTGACTATTCAAAGAGTTAGAGAACATTTTAAACTGAAAGCAATGATCACAATATCAGAAAGTATTATTAATTCAGAGTGGAAAATTGACACATTAATGACCAATTAAAAACTAGTACTTAGAAAATCATAGCAGAGATACCAAAATTATATGGCAAATTCATTAGTCCAGAAACAATGCAAAATATAATAAGGACCAAATTTCACAGATGCAACTATATATTTTGAATATCAACAGTAAAAATGCTAGAATTTACTAAAAAATTTTTGAGGAAAATCTTAAGAATTTTAAAACAAGATAGTCTGAATTGATTAAAGTAGTTTACTTTAATCAGACTATCTTACTTCACTTATATTCACTTTGTTTGAATATAATGATTGAAATACTTTTTAGAGAAATGAAATCAAAAATGCAATGTGAAGAATGTATGCTTATCAATGACACACAGTGGTAATGTTAGAGTATAATGGAAAATAGCATTAATTGCATTTTATTGAAGCTGCAATGGAAAGTTTGAATATTTAAATATATTGAAGATAAATTTTCATATCAATGCAAAAAAACTGGGATTAGTATTAATAATACTCATATATTCCAACATGATGATCTGAAACATACTACATATCCTAAAATAATGATTGTTGTTTCATGTATTAAAATAATTGTGTACATATCTTCAATCACCAGATCTCAACTCAACTGTACATTTATAAGAATTGCTAAACAAATATATTTGACACTATATAATATGTAAAATTTTGAAAAGTAAGTTATGGGAGAAATGAAATAAAAAGATTATAGTGAGTAATTAATCAATATAAATATCCAATAGTTTTTTCTGTAAATATCAGGATTTATAATCGATATTTTTAAGCTTTGAACATATACAGTAAATATACAGGGTGATTCATTTTTTGATGCATCATATGAAATCTTATAGATCTTGTGCTGAAAATTGAATCGCATTATCCATTTTTTTGCTGGTTCATTTTTCAACATACATTGCTATACTTATTCACCTGTTTCATTATGCAAATATTGAAATTTTTGGCAATTGGATATTTGTTAATAATGTTCAGGTGTGGAAATTGAGGTTTCACATTGAGTTGAAATAGGAAACTGTACTATACTATGTATCAGAATTATAGAGGTCAAATTATGTTTTCGATAGACAAAAAAGTGTGATGTCAAAGCAACATACAAATGGCAATAATTTTCAAGAAGTGTGTGAAAGATTGTTTCTGGTTAATTCCAGCTAATACCTCAATCATGCAATAGTTAGCTGTTACTTTCAGAGGTTTGAGAAGAACAGTTCTGTGAATTGCCAATGCATAGGAACTCACTATCAGCAAAGAAATTGAAACTGATTGACAAGTAGTAGTTGAAATCTCTAGAAATCCCATCAGCAAATACAAGGAGGATTTTAGAGATTTTTAGGCAATGTATCCCAGCCCACAGTTTATCGAAAATTGAAAAAACATGGATTTTGCAGCTTTAGAGGAGTTCTCATCAAGAATTTCTGTTTGATGATTATGAAAAGCAACAAACGTTAATGCAATGGAATTGGCCAATTGGCATTCTGATTTCATTAGCAATATTATTTTCATGAATGAAAGTTCAT
This sequence comes from Androctonus mauritanicus, assembly GCA_011317285.2. NCBI lineage: Eukaryota > Metazoa > Arthropoda > Arachnida > Scorpiones > Buthidae > Androctonus > Androctonus mauritanicus. Next base: position 11,477 of record WUQG02264843.1, on the reverse strand, counting down.
TTACTCTACATTGTGCCCCAAACTCTCAGAATTATCAAATATAGTTCAATAAAATCCCAGACATCTGTTGCAGTTGTTCACAGTATCCAAGAGTCAATATATGGGCTGGAGTCTTCAAAGTACATATAATTGGGCCTATTTTCATTGATTGAAATACTTCTCCCCGGTCAAGTTCCCATCTTTTACAAGAAAAGATAGATCTACAGATAAGTGAAATGGTTAATGAAGATGAAATATAGTTCCAGCAAGATGATGTCCTGCCCATAATTGCAAGCCTGTAAGAGAATACTTAAGAAATTTTGTTTTCCTGGGAAAGTAATTGCTATCAATAGAGAACTAGCTTGGCTGTCAGTCTTTGGATTTGAGCCCTTGTAACTTTTTCCTCTGGAACCACAGAAAATTATTTAATTATAGCTGTAATCCTTTCCCAAACATCCAGGACTGAGAAATAGTAATTGAAAGGTGCTGTCAAATCACAAACATAAAAATACAAACTTTCTCATGTGTAGACATGAGAAAGTTTGTATAACCTAGTTTGCACAATAACCTAGCCGATCATAATCCTTTTATGATCGGCTAGGTTATTATGCCACAGTGTATGGTGGATTGTTTGAAAATTTGACAAGATTTTGCAATTAGCAAAATTAAATTATGTAAAATTTAAAGGCTAAGTGTTGCCCTCTGTTTTTTCAGTTTTTCAACCAAAAAGTGTTCGGACATTTAAAAAACATTTTGTATACTAATACGTTATTTTACTTTATTTCATTTTATTTTTTTAACTGTAATTTATAATTAGTTTTCATAGTGCATCAAAAAAAAAAAAGAATTGGCAAAGAAATAGATGATGCGATTCAATTTTCAGCACTACTACTACTAAGTTGTGCTGAATGATTTTGTTTGGTACATCAAAAAATGAATCATCCTGTATATATTTGTTTGTAATATGTAATATAGGTAATATCAATTATTAAACATTATAGGTTTTCTTATTGATATGTTAATGCGTTGTTCAGACTTTTCTTCTAGTGTCACTTGCACTTTTGTTTTATCTAATATCTTTTGACATTAAGACTGATACAGATTTTTTTTTGATACATTTGAATTTAATGTAATTATTATATATATATATATAAAATAAATAAAAAATACCTACTGTATTTTTTTTAATTAAACATATATAAATAAATGCTAATATCAAAAAATAGATATTTATCAAGAGACATGGCACACAACTTCAGCCAAGTACAGTAGTCGTTGATTGTTTATTACAAGAATCATTTCAGCTACAGCATTATTCAATATTATGATCTAATCAACTTTTTTATGATTTAACATAATTCTTTTTTAAAAATAATCTCCAATTACTAATTGACAAATAATAAAAATACTTTATAAAACACATCAAAAATCAAGCCAGCTATGACACACTACATCCAGTATATTATTTTTTTTTTACTAGTCCAAATTATTATTGTATAATATAGATGTTTTAATAAAAATTATGATGAATTATACTAATGTAGGAAATCTTTGACAGTTTAATGTCTCTAATTCATTATAAAAAGAACTGGGATCTATATTAAATGGTCTTAAATTTTGTATATAGTGATAGTGATATATTTTTCGCTCTTTTGAAAATGTTGCATCTAAATTTCATGATCAAGAAAATCAAGTTGAAGTTAGTGTAGTAGGTTTTTTAACATTTGTCAAAAAAAAATTAACAAGCTTTTTAAATAAATGGTATAGATGCATCAAAATAAATACTGTGTAAGGAATTCAAATAAATATACTACTTAAGGTTAATTTTATTAGTAAATTTTTGAACAGTTCATGTAGAATGTAAATATAATTTAAGAAATTTTAGGATAAAAAAAATAATTTGCAAATTAGTCTTACAATAAAACTATTTTTTTTTCTTAACTTATAAGGAAAAAAAAAAACCATTAAATGTACGGTATAAATGTGTGCTCATTTATTTATTACTTGCAAGAATTTTATATGATGATTGTAACAGCACTGTTTGGGTGTCATCAACCCTTGATATTATCACTTCAGTTATACAATAAATAAATACTTTACACAATAATTCTTTGGAACTTTAGTTGATATAATACACCTTTTTCAGCCTGTTTTTGAAAAAATGATCCACTCTCAAGTTTTCATGTGAATATTACATTTACAAATTTGTATAAACTCCATCAATAAATGAATAAAACAGTTCCTATCATCTAGGATTAAGAAGAATATGGGGAACACATAGTATGGTCACTCTTGAGGAATGTGTTTGTTCGAATTCAATAACGAGAGGAAGGAAAAGTTTAAGTTATCTTTTTCTGCTTTTTAATTGTTATTTTAATACATTAAGTTTTAATGATTAATATCACAAATGTGAAACGAAGAAGAAATGAGATATTTTTTTATGTAATTTTGTTTAATGAGAAGAACGTATGTATGTATATATACATTCTTAATATAAGTAAAAAAAGATGATAAAATTAGTACAAATAAAACGCGTATAGTTTAAATTCGAACATAGTTTTAATATTTAATGTTGAATTTCAGAGTTACGAAACTGCGTTAGCGAAGGATTCCACTGACGATCTTTGGTTTTTGGAGGAGGAAGAGGAATACGATGCGGAATTGGGGAATGACAGTGAGGATTATTTTTCAGTAGAATACGAAGTGGGTTCCGCTTCTAGTTTGGCTGATAATTTGGTCTCGGACACAGATAGCGATATAGAAGTAAGTATTCCTTTTTTTTTTTTTTAACGAAAGGTTCTTTGTGTTTTCTTCAATAATTAAATTTTTATTTTTTAGGATATTGTAAATGCCGTGCTTATATGTAAAGACGATAGTGATATGGAATTTTGGGCCGATAGCTCCGACAGTGATGACGACGACGAATCGACAGATCCGGAACTGGCAGAAGGAGTAAGATTCATACAAATGTTAATTCAAAGTACAGTAATTGGAATTTTAAAATCTATAATTTTCCTTGTTTTTCCAGGATAAATGGATCTGCAGCCGTTGCAAAAGTTTAAATCGGCCACCTATGAGATACTGTCAGAAGTGTTGGGATCAAAGGATAGGTTGGTTACCAGAAAATCGTAGGCATCCTCCACGCCGCCGAAATCGAAAAAGATGTAAAAAAAATAAGCGTTCGAAATTGGCAAGTTAACTTTTATTCGTTTAAAATTTCGAAAAATAAATAAATAAACTTGAATAATTTTTTTTTATATAGGGTGGTAAGATAGCAGAATCCAAGCTGGAGAAAGAAATGTCTAATAGTATAGAAGAAAATGCCACAGAGGAGGGACATCTGAGTAGTACAGAAGAGAAAAAATCTAATGATTTTTACAGCGCTTGTTCTTCTACCAAGAATACGGAGGAAAAGACGTTTAATAATACGGAAAGAAAAGTGGTAGATGAACACTTCAATAACAGAAAAGAGAAAACGTGCGATTATTTTTGCACGGCTAGTACCTCTTACAGCACCAGAGAGAGAACTGTTGTGGAGAATGAAAATATTTCCATATCGGATAAATCGTGCGACGATTCTTTAAAAAATCTTGCAGTTAGCCGCGACAATTCTGCTAAATCGAAACGGACCAGTAGCGATGAAATCTGTACCAATTCTTTTCTTTCATCCCATGTTATCGATAAGGAGGCCAATATGTGCCCTTTGTGCTTGCAAAGGGAAAAGACCGGAATCATTGTTCACGGCAGAACTGGTCATCAAATGTGTTGCTATTCCTGTGCTCGTCATCTAGAGAATCAAAAGAAACCTTGCCCTATATGTAGGAGAACTATTCAGAGAGTGATCAGGAACTTTTGTGTGTGAAAAATTCAAGGATTTTTAAAAATTTTGAGCTCTAGATTTTCTTATATATTTAACTGATGCCGAATTTTATATTTGTGTGTATAAAGAAGTTTTGAGAATGCAAAAAGTTGAACGTAAAATTTTACAATGAAAAAAAAATAAAAAAAATTTTTTTAAGTTGAAAGTTAAAAAAAAATTGAAATAAATGACATATTTTTCTTCTGAATTGATAATCGATTTGGACCGTTTTCAGATCATTAGACTGCATCTTTTTATTTTAAAACAAATTTTCAAAATAATTTATTTTGTGCAATAGTTACAGAAAGCATTTTGCTTCCTGCAACTCAATATAAATTAAGAAATGTAAAAATAAAAATTATGTAATATATATATATATACTGTGTGTATAATTTCTAATATATATATACGCAGCATAATGTATTTGTATTTACGGGTTATTAAAGAGAGTTTTAATTAAGAATGCCATATAATTTTATTGCTGTGCTTAATTTCCAGATGTACGGTATGCACCTGTTCTAATAAACTTTGCACCTGAACTACTATTCTCCATGTGGGTTAAGGACAGATTAGAAACTTGACTTTGCTATCGTTTAGTTTACTTTTAATCACTTTAGAGTAATTATTGAATTGCGAATGTCATTAGACACACAAGACACTCTTTAATACTATTTTTCTCCCAATAGAAAAATCTTTAATGGCAGAAAAATTGCATCGCCCACACGCTTTACTAAAATTACTCATTTCGATTTTTATTACTGATGAAATTGTTTTATGGCTGCACTAATTTATTTAGCAGCTGCATGTGCAATTTAGTTCTTAAAACGCAGTTTGCATCAGTTATTCAAGAAAGAACTACATACAATGTTTCTGATAATTTTTTTGGTCACTTTTATCTCTCTCGTAACTATAGTATCATCTATTCCCGATGGTATGTTTAATTTTATCATTTTCGATGAGGATTAAGTAAAATAATAATAAAAAATAATTAACAATTTTACAGCTGTACTTCCTTACCAATATGGAATTATGGAAGAGGCGAAAAAGTAAGTTCTATCTAATGTTTAAAACAGATTTAGTGTGTGTGAAATGTTTATTTTATTTATTTATTTTTAGCTCATACGGAAGACGATCAACTAATTTTCTTTATGGCTTATGGCAAGAAGTTCTTTCCTTGAGGGAATTAAACGAATTGAGATCTTTGACATCACCTAAAGATTTCTTTATCAAGATGTTGAGTTTATTTGTCTCCCGCCTGTTTTTAAATCTTCAATCGATCACGTTAAATTTTTTGTTCATGTTGTGAAGAGGAAGAAGAAGAAAAATTCGAGGATATGTAGAATTTTATTTCAAATTCGGTTTTACAAAGTCGCTTCAGCGCAGTTTTGCAATAACGACGATCTTTGCAAATGGCAAATATCTCTCGTGTTTTGCGTGGTTATTTATCGAAGTAGGTGAACATTTTTTTATGTAATGAATATTACGTTCAGTATTCTACTTTGAGATCTCTCTCTCCTATTCCAATCATGGAATAGAAATTGGCTGAGATGTTGATGTTTAAGTTATGTATCACACAATACATATATATTGTAATTCATAGTTTATCAACCCTGTTAAGCTTATGTTATATGGGTTATAATTGGTAGGTGGTATTTAAATCTATGTTAGACATTCAATAACAAATGGTTTGGTACGGTTTGTTTAATGATTTATTAGTTTTATCGTATTGTAAGCGATTAGGTGTACTGAAAGATATAGTAGGATTACAGGAGAAAAAATTCGATTTTGAGGTGACCACAATGGCTATAACAAAAATTAACCAATAACATCCAATTTATGGAATCATTTATGCGATGTATTAGTATTTGTTATCATAGCATGCGAGATTTATATGGTGATGGCCTAAAATTATATAAAACTATCATCCCAACATGTAAGTGGTTATGCAATATAGTAGGGTCTATATTTAAGTTATTATATATATATAAAATTTTCTTCTAAGCAATATGCACAGACAATTATAGTAGTATGTAATTTTCATGTGCTATTGTCAAGAAACAATAAAATTAATCGTAAAAAAATCTTATTTATTTACAAATTTATACACATCAATGACACATCACAGATCACATACCAAAAACGTGAATTTACCACAATACAAAAAAATATTTTAAAAAATATGGAAAGCAAAATGCATAATATCACTTTTTTCCAAAGTCTTTGGTTTTTTTTTATAATCCATTGAGTGTGCAAATATAAAATTGTATGATATTTATTTTCTGTACAATTTAATTATAAATACTAATCTACATGAAACTTTTCGTGTATAAAAAGACGGTAACTAAGTACAGAGTTATTTAAATAATTTGCATTGTTAAACGATTTTAAGAATAGAAAGTGCACAAAATTTTCTTTCTCAAAATATACACGAATAAAAAATAAGTTCTTGTATCAAAATTTTCTAAGATCACGGAATGACTGTCTGGCTCGTGCTTTGAGATAATTATTAAATTATCCTGCCGAAACCAGCCTCATTGCTGACGTTGAAACAATACACAAAAAGGCAACTTCACAGCACCCATGTGTAGCACATTGTTTAAAACTGAACTACCAGCCATTTAATAAAATATTCGCTCTTGGCGACATCGCTTAAAAAGCCATAGTTATGAAAATATAAAACATACCAAATATATTTGTATAATGTCGCAGGGAGACAAAATTTTTTTGGTTTTTGTCTGCCATGTACCTTAACGATATGGAAGCTCTAGTTAAGATATGTTTAAAATACTGTTAAGTAAAGGCACTATATTGTGGATTCCAAACCACCAGTGATGAGTTCTTCCGTGTGGATTTTGTTTTCTAATCTGGTACATTCGTTATCGTTGGAAAGAGGACTAGAATATGTGGCAGCTTCTTGAAGTCGCATTAGCATGTTCAACTGAAACATTTTCAAAGTTAGACATTTATAAACAAAAAAATAAATAAATAAAATTTTGATAGGATTTACCAAAGGATCTCCTTCCACTTCGTTAGGATTCGAGTGTAGATGTTTGGTTCCCAAACCAGGACCTATATGGCTATCGTAGCCAACATCTTCAGGTCTTAATCGAAGTAACTGTGGCCATTCTCCAGCCGAAGGAGGTGGCCAAGGATAAGTCATGTGGACCCATTCTGCGGGATCCTCCCAAGGTGCTCTTCTTCCGTAAAGCTAAAATCCGTATTTATTTTAATATCGAAAATTTAGATAATTTTCCAAAAAATTAAAATTTACCTGTAAGCCTTCACGTACGGCTTCTAATAAATAGGGAATGATACTATAATTCCAGAGATCGGTAAACCATACTTGAGAATTTGCAATGTCAATAGGACAAGACAAAAAGAGCCGAGGACCTGAAATATTAAAAAACTTTAATACGTTTCTTTTTTAAAAAAAATTTATAAATGGCGGTAGACAGCATTACCTATGGTGACATCTGAGGAACTATGAGTTTCCAAGAACTTGTTGAGATGCTGCCATACCTTAGGCATCCATTCAATAATTTTAGTCAAGTCTTCATTAGATTTTCCTTTCTGTACTTCCTCTTCTATCAGTCTCTTGCGAAGATATCGTCCTAAGAAACCCTTGACAGGTTCCATATGATTGGCACATAATACCCACCTAAAAAACAACCTTTTAGATATACATCAATGCAAGTAGTAATTATACCAATTATAATATCGGAATACCTGAAATTATGATGTAATTGAAGATTAGTTGTTGAGCAAGTTGCCTGATTCATTGTTCCAATTATGTATGGACTAAAAAATTTTAAAATGTGGAGCTTTTTATTTAATCAGAAATTAAATATCAGTTTCTTAAGTTATAAATTCTTATGATGCATAGATCGCACCATTTTTATACGAAAAATCTTAAAAATTACCATTTTTGGTATTTGGCACTCAAGAATCCATTAAATACTTCAGCTAAAGAGCCGACATGGTGTAAATTGTCCAAAATAATTACCGATGGAAGTTCGCCCGCATTGCTGTTAACAGAAAAAGTTATCATCACAGCATGCAACCGGTTTTAAAGATTTATAAAGGATACATAGTAAATTTTTTTATAATAAATTTAATATATTAAAATATACATAAGTTAGTTATCACATTGTTGTTATAACTGAACAATAATTGAAAAAAACTGATTAAAATCCAATCGGTAATCAAAATGTTCAAATTAACAATACAGTACATTATTATATTAAAAGTTATACAGTAAACTTCCTCTTATCCGGTTTGGCTTTAATCGGCCAAATTTTCGTCGATATTTTTCTGGGAGAATCAGATTTCCGGTCTCACGGGTAGGAGAAGCAACAATTTTGAAAAATATCGATTCTTGATACTACTAAGATACTTCTTACTTACGAAGAATCGATACTATCCGATACTTGCCCGGAAGATATCGATACAGTACTTATAGTATCCATATCAAAAATTTTAAATGAATATTTTTGAATGAATAAATAAAAAAAAGGTGATTCAAAGTAATAATTAATTTCATTTTTCTTTTTTATTATTTTGAAATTATTATTAGGTAATGGACTATGAAGCTTTATTTACGTTTTGCAATTTATTGAAATAATTTAATAGAAATATGTATTAATAATAGTGAATTTTTTGTAGTAATAACTAAACATCGTTTTAATAATTATTTACGAGTGTTAAATGATATTTTGTTATTAATACAGATAAAAATATTGTTCAGATTTTTTCTTAATCTTTATATAATTAATATATCTGTTCTGTATTTTAGTCAATTTTTGTGTTTTTTTTATTAATGTTTTAATTATTAACTGTACTTTCAGAGCATTACTCAGGTATAGGTGCCAGTCTGGAGCTCCGTTGATACAGAGGGCCCCAAAAATTATTTGATAGTTTTAAGAAATTACGAAGTTTGACTTCAAAAATTACAATAACGAATATAAAAAGCAAATTAAGATACTCGAATAAATTACAAATGAAAAAACAATTTTTGCTTTCATTAAGCTCAAACTAACAATAATCCATAAATCATAACATAGCAGTAATTTTTCTTGCCGCTATCAAATGAGAACAACAAAATTGTTTTTTAAATATAAAGTACAATACAGGTATAGTGGAGGAAAAAGCGCCAGTTTATAACCTTCGTATTAAATAATAGTAGTAATAGTATGTTCAATCCGAAATATTTCGAAATCGGTAATTTCTCTTTCACAGCAAGGAACGCTTCGTGATAGGATTGGCCACTATTTTTGTTCTGAAAGATGACGGAATAGTGCTCGCAACTGTCACGATATAGTAAACCGTCAAACATTTTAAATGTCAGATGCCTGCGATTACTTATTTTCTTTGACATTTTTAGCGATATATAAATACAATGTATCACTGTTATCCATAGAGTTATCGCTAAGGTAAGATTCTTTCAAAATAGTAAATATAATACATAATGTAAATGTATTTATTTATATTCTTATTATTTGCTAAATAAAAAAGAATTTTTCTGTAAGTCTAAATTTTTTCTCAACTGTTCAATTTTATCAAAATTCGGAAAAATCAAAAATCCGAAACAGTTCATCCCAAGTATTTCGGATTAAGATAATCAAGCAGTATCAGTTAGAGGATGTGCTGTTTATCCGCCTGAGGACTTTTTGCCAATACTTTATTTGGGCCTTAGTATTTGCATTTATACAATATATGCATATTTTTAAATTCTTACTCTGAGAATCTCGCAACTTCATAGAATTTCGGATCCCAAGGATAAGTATGATGCTGTGTACTTAAAAATGAATTTTTCAATTTTTATTAATTAATGTATATGGATTTCTCCGATTTAGTTGGCTATATTAGTATTGTTGTGTATATTAGTAATTAAACTGCTGGCAAAATATTACAATATTAATAAATAGAAAAACTTTTGCCAATTTAATTAAATTTGATGTTAGCCGCTGCTATTAGTATTTTATTAAAAAGCCTAAACAAAAAAAAGAATGTCCGTTTTGTTATATACTGTAGTTCAAAAAGTTTTTAATCAAAATCTCTCTCGATACTCGAGAATATCGAGAGAAAAGTATCCAAATTCAAAAAATATTGAAATATCGAATTAAAGTAGCGTGGATAGAGTTGTGCAACCGATACCTTAAGCCCAGCAAGAAAAAATTTTAAAGATTGTGGGAATGAGAATAGAATGTACTGATTGATAAAATTCTTATGAAAAATAGCGTGATTTTGCTTCAAAAACCGAATTTAAATAAAAAAGACAAATGAAGTTTATCGAATTTTATCTAAATTAAATGTTTAATGAACATTTATATACAACATATATGTGTACCTGTACTTTTTTATTTAAAGTATTCAACCTATAGATAATATTTTGTATATATATTAGGATTAACCGGCCATTCCCTTATCCGCCTGAGGTAAATCCCATAGTTCCGGGTTAACAGGAGTTTACTGTATATCTTTATATATTATTTTATTTAGTTAAGCTTAAATACCTGCTTTCGCATTGCTCCGCAATATTTGACAGATATTGCCTTAGTTCCTTAGCTGATTTGTGATCCACGCTAAAAGTAGCAACAGCACCAGCTGTCACTTCTTTACCATTTCTAGAAAGGTAAAAAATGTGATAAACGTGACGTAATTATTCGTTATTAAAAATATTCGTATTATACAAGAGACTTACTTTAATACTAAGTATTCTGACAATTTTTGAGCAATGTAAGTTTTTCCTGTACCACTTGGACCACATAAAATGATCCTACGATGATCAGTTAAGAGAGAAACGTAACGATGCACAATTAATTTTGGAATGAGCATTTCGAAAACTAATGCATCCACGGCATTCTGCTTGGCTCCTATAGAATAGAGGAAAAAATAATCTTACATATCATATATAAAAATTATGATAAATTTGTAGAAAATTCACCTTTTAGCACGATTTTGATTTGCACGTTGTCTCCTACAAAATAACCACATGGCAACAGTTCCGGTAAATTATTATCTGTAACATTTTAGGATCAATTTTAGAAATTATAAGTACAATTATAAAAATTTTTTAAGGAAATTATTAATTTTATGCTCATATAATGCGGTAAAATAGGCCCTTATAGCACTATAGATAAATTTGATATTTTCATATTTTAATTGCGATATGAATAATTTAGAGTTGTGATTCATCAGGATACCAATGGTCAGCACTCTAAGGTCCGATTTTACTATGTTCCCGTTAAAGTCTTGTTTGCTAACTTCGGGTTAACTTTGTTGCTGTTACTGGTAGGATAACTTAGTTTGCGTTTTACAGTTAAAATTGTTTCTCATTAGCGCAGTTTCAGCGCAAAAAAACCGCCTTGTGACGTCATCCCATGCAATCAGAGCGGTTTGAAGGACGAATTTTCGGCTGCGATTGAAATGAAGCAGTTTCTACTTCAATCGTTGCGATAGCTGACCGTTCTGCTTTTCAACACTCAGCAATTTTACCTCAGATTTCAATACGGCTGTTTGTTGGGCTATTGATAACGTAAAACAGAAACTGTTACTTTATTTTCTGTCATAATCATACAGCATATAACAATCCGAATGTGGGCACTTTCCACCTTTCATTTCAATAGGCATAGAGTCTTTA
>WUQG02264732.1:0-20092 GCA_011317285.2 Androctonus mauritanicus | reverse complement strand
TATATAATTTTATTAACCTAATGGAATATAACTATGTATTAATCGAACTGAATGTTAAACTTAATATTAATCGTTTTTTTGTGTTTGTTGAATCATTTTATAACCTGCAAATATCAATAATTTATATTGATTAGAAGAATATAAATTAATAAATTTTGACTTACCATTACTGTACTTTATAACTTGTATCAATAGTTAGTTGTCTTCTTTTTTTTAACATTATTATATTAAACTTCCAGCTCAAAATGTTTTAATATAATTCCAATATTTACATGTATATTTACTTTAATTAGTATTAGTAAATATACATGTATATTTAATAATACTTCTTCAATCTTTTAGGCAAAGATTGAAGAAGTATTTTTTCTTCAAGATTTACTTGATTGACAAAGAAAATTATAAATTCAGACTATCTTTAAATTTATTCATAATTGTTCAAATGGTATATATAAGGCAAAGGAGTGGATTCAAATAATTTTTTTTATTAAGATAAAATTTATGTTTTTGTTATTTATCATCTTTACATTTGCAGTTGTTGTTTTTTTTAATATCATCTAATGAAAATTACTATTACCTTTTTTTTTAAAACTAATAATTATTAAGTTACAATTTTTTATAATTAATTTATTGAATTTTGGACATTATTACCAATAGAACTGTAGCAATTATATTTTTTAACGTTATTATTTATAGTCCATTTTTATAGTTTACAAATATTATGTTTCAAACTTCTGAAAAACACATTCTATTATGTTACCAAAAGTTCTCTCTCATTTTTTTTTCCTTCTTTGCTAATATGTTTATATATCTATGGCACACTGGTTTCAAAACAACATTATTATGCACATATTTAACCTATCCATCATACTAAATGGACTGAATTTTTGTTATATAGTTCAATTTTGCAAGTGACCATTTTCTCCAATATGAAATGTTACAGAATGTGACATGAATTTTTGCTATTTATAATAATATTAAAAGAAAAATGGATGGGAGAAACTAATATAAGCTTAGTTTTTGAGAAATAAAGGCAATTTATAGAAAGCTTCAAACGATTTTATTTTAAAAACACTTATCGAACAAGACAAAATAACTGAACAAGTGTGTAATATAATTAGAAAACGCTTTAATACAATTCTGTGATTGTTTCTATATTTATTAACATTTCTAAGCATTCATTATTATTCATAACTGATATTACAGTTACTAAAATTATTTACAAGGTGGCCCCATCTGGTAGTATAATTTATAACTACAGTATAATAAAATAATCATATGTACAATCAAACCACGGTAATTACTTGAATGAACGTATATTTACCTGTCGTCTCTGGCTCAGTCATTGATCCTTCACTAACAGCTGCAATCATGAAGGAAGAAACGAAAATAGTGGAAGTAACACATTAGTAAACTGGTTATTTTCCCACAGCATTAAATTCTTTTTCTAAATAATAAAAATAAAATGATTAAATTCCGTAATTCTAGTAATAATTAAAATTTTATTTCATAATTATTATATAATGTTAAACACATGTTTGCAGCATTTAAAAAACAGCATGGTATGTAGGTCAGCGTATTTTAACTCGAGTAAATTAAAAAAAAATCGTTTAACTACATAAACTTATTTACATTATAAATTTTAATACTCTAAGTATAATTATTATTATTTTAATATAATTTTTGTTATTTAAACACAGTATTTTTCTCTTAACACAAAGCAAAGTATACACATCTTTTGCATGATGTTATCATTGTAGCTAATAATTTTATTTCAAACACAATTTTTTTTATTTGAATTTTTATATTAAAAGCTAAACTGTTTTCAAAATGTTGCTGGAAGCCACCTGAATCTTCATAACGGCTGCAGACACAGAACATCATTCAGCAGTCACTTCCAGTAGTACTTAATGACGCAAAGCCTGCTTCCAAAGATTCGAACAGACCATCTTTGTTCAAACAAGTGGCTCTTTTCAAACACTTCTGGGGGTCAGGTATCGCTAGCTACAAGACGAAAAGACACGTGCTATGACGTCACAACAGAAGAGAAGGAAAACATAAAAGATAAAAAAAAAAAAATATGTAACGTGATTTCGAAGTCCCGGCAAAACCAGATGGCAACTTATGTTCATTAGCAGTCAGTTAGCGCGAAATGAGATATTCACTACTTTGCTACATGCTAAGTTGTAACCATGACAGTCAATCATACAATTATTATTATTAGAGTATGTTTACATAGCTATTAGGTGCATACATCATAATTTTCTTAATTGTTTTAAATAATATTTATTCAACAGGCTGCGATTTTTACATATGACAAAACAATCGTTCGAATTATTTTATCTATATCAAAAATGATATATTTAAAGCTTACAAAACGTAAAATTTGAAGTTTTAATATTGAAACGTTCTATTCTTTCGATTCAAACACAGTTCTGCACCGCATTTTCTTAGAAGAAATCTTTTTTTTTTTTTTTTTTTTTTGCCATTTCATTCGATTGTGCAACATTGATGGTGCAGTGGCAATAGCCCAAAAAAACTAAACGAGACAGAATCAGCACATCCATGCAGTCTGAAGTTTATTTAAAACACGTTTTTATTATTTGCTATCTCATATTTTTTTACTTATAAAAATGTCCGGTTGTCCACTCAAATTGTATTATTATTTGATTCCATTCAACTCGCTCAGTCTCCATTCGTATGTACCGTATATATATGTAAGCAGTACTCACATTTTTTAATTATTCATCATATATATATATTTTAAATAATCCGATACTTAAACTTATCAATTATAATTTCGACTTAAGTGTAAGATTGCTTTTACGCAATCTGTGATTCAGATTTCTTCGTAATTTATCAAGTAGTGCTTCTATTGAAGTGATCAAACATTCTTTTTTCTTCTCGGAAAAAATATTAATGATTCATGATTTCAAAAAAAAAAAAAATAACTGTATATACTGTGTTCAATCATTTATTCACTATCGACTTGAATAAAAATCAATAGTTTAATTAAAGGTAATAAAAATAAATTTTATTGTTTTTTAAACGTAAAATATTATCCCAGACAATTGAATTACTGCATAATGAAAAATAATTTTTGTCTGTTAAAAAATTCTAATAGCGTTAACACCAAATTGAGCGATTCTAATTGCTATTGTAAATTTTAATTTTATGCAACACTTATTTTTAAAAACTCTAACGTAATAATTACACTTTAAATTTTTTTTTTTTTTTCAAAAATAAAATTTAATTAATTCAAAAATATAAAAAAATATATTTTATAAGCCAATCGATACAGTATACATCAACCTTTGACAGTTTATATTCTTTCCATATTTAGAAAATAAGAAAGATAAGTAAAGGACAACAATCAAAAGCGTACTTTTACAATTGTTTAAAAAGAGCTTCATGTTTCATATATACAAAACAAATATTAAGGTTCTGAATGACAAATATTTAATCACAAGGACAAAGATTCAGACTATTTGTAAATTATAGCACATATTCTTTTCGTGAAATTTGGTCGAAATTTGAACGGTAAATTATAAATTGAAGAAGATCTTTGATAATATTAACTGAAAATGTCGGTATGAAAGTAATATTATATCCCTTTAAATATGAAACTGTACCACTATATTTAAAACTTGAAAATATATACGAAGCATGTAATTTTCTGACATTTTTCTCTGAAAATTAATAATTTACGGTTGTTGTAAAATATAATATAGTCTACCTATACCCATATATTTACATCAGGCTTATATGGTAAGAAAAATAGTGATGATCAATAACTGTTATATTAAATCTGAAAAATAGCTTATAAAATTTTAAATTTAAATAAGAATTTTTTAAAATAAATAAATAGATAAAAATTTTAGTCAGGAATCAGAAACTAATGATACGTTAAAAAAAAACTTTAAAAATAATTAAAAATATGTCATAACACTATTATAATAAGCTAATAGTGTAATAATGATTTGCTACCTTTACAAGTGATGCAATTTGCAGAAGAACGATTGCAGAATAAATAAAAGGAAGCAACAGTTTATGAACAGTAATACAAATACTGTACTATAGTAAATTTACCATGAATTATTAATTAATTCCTCGAAATTTTGTTCTTTAATCCGGCAAGATTTTCTTTATTTTGCAATATTCTCAAATAAAATTTAACTACATAACTTCTGAGTTTATCAAATAATATTAAAAGTTGGCAATGCGATAGATATTTTATTCATTTATTTATTTATTTATTTTTGCGATGAATACAAAGAGTCGAATCAAATCAATTTTCCGAAAATAAATTTATAAAAAAAGCATAAAAATTGTTTAAAAATAATTTTTTGTCTTAATCTTTATTAAAGCGCATTATTAAGAAAATTAAAATATAATAAAAATATAACTTATGCTATATACTTTCTTAAAACGTGATTGAAGTGGTCGGTTCGAGAAGATTACATAGCATTAATACAGCTTGCTTTAACAAAAAATCCGCCGATCATTGCTCTAAGATACACTATACTGTTTATACATGTACATATCACATATACAGTATGTAAGTCAATCAAAATTATTTTTTCAATATTCAAAAACTTTATATACGATCAGAACTAAAACGTAAGAGAACAAAAAAACAGATTGAAAAATTTAATTAAAATTTTAAACTTAAGCGTTTTTATACTATTGTAATATTTATTATTAGATATTAATCGCAACAATAATTCCATAAAAATGTAAATATTTAATTAAACCAACAAAACAACTTTTGTTATTCTTTAAAAATATTAAAGCGATCATTTAAAGAAATTAACGCCTTTAGGTTAATTAAAACATTTTAACAAGTAGATAATTTGGAAAATGTACATTTTAATGAGTTTTAAAAGACAAAAATTTTACTGTCAATAAATTTGAAGATATTTCGTCATAAACTGAAAACATAATTGGATAATTTTATGATTAACTGAAAAATTCGAAATATTTTATTAATTTAATAATAAAATTCCGCTTCTCGTATTTCAATAGATAAATTTATTGAGCATTTATTCAGAAAAGAAAGAAAGAATGTAGTGTAACATGCGAAAAATTACCCAGTTATTTCCCTATTAAATTAAATAAAATCATAAAAAATTTAATCAGTAATAATTTAAAAAAAAAAAAAAAATTATTATTTTTTGTAAGTTCGTGACATAATTTCGATATCGAATTGTTGAACTTCATATTGAAATTTAATTAAAAACCGACTCTAAGTCAATTTATTAATAAACAGTCTAAGAAAACATAAGACTGGCATATCAACTAAAATTGATTCCTGTAAGAGAAACTAGGCTACAAAATACGGAGACCATATTTCCTTTTTTTTTTTTTTTTTTTATTAAACACTGCATCTGGGATCCGTTTGCAATCAAAATTTGATATTCTGAATTACTGACACAAACTAATAAGTTAATCCAATATAAAATAAATATTTTTGATTCATGATACAAACATAATATAGGTCTACTATATCGCCTACTGTATATATATATATATATATATATATATATAATGATTTAAGTATATAAAGAAGATAAAATATTTATTTTTCTTGAAGTGATTATGAGTTCATAGACTATATTAAATTATTCTTATTGATTTTTAAACGTTTGCTACAATAAAATAATTGTTTTATTTTAAACTACGAAAAAATAAGAATATAATCGGATTAATTTTTTATGATATATATTTTCTCATTTATTTAAACCTCTTTAAATATCTCTACATAATACGATACAATAGCGGCAACGTAAAACTCCATATATATATATTATTAACAGATTTATATAAACATAAAAAGCCTTTTTCTTTTAATCTTGGACGATTTTCTTATAGAATTCTGTAATTATTAAAAGATATTATATATACATCAACTTTTAAACGCATGAATCTTGACATTAAGATACCATTCTCTTCATCAAAATTTGTATTTAAATATAATATTCAAATTCGTATATACAATTGTTAAGTAAAGAATTAAAATTCAGTTGTTGACCTTCAGTATTGAAGGTCAATAACTGATTTGATGTCTTCTGGGAGCGAGTCCCATCTTATTTTACTTTCTCTCTCAAAATAGTAACTGTTGATTGATCAGAAAAGATAATATGTTTACTCATGGATGATCTTCAATAATAATAATTCTAATATATTTTACTAAGCGAACAGTAACCACAATAATATACATATATATGTATCATTAAAACAGTAGAATCTCGTAATTTCGTAATGCATATATGCATAAAGCAACAAGTTGATAACTGACGTAGAGAGGAAGTGACAAATCTCTATATTTTTTACGTAAGCAATGAAAAGATAATTCTAAAAAAAAGTTAATTTATGGTACATATATAAATAGAACAAACTTTCGACAAAAACTACTACTCGCATGATGTATTAATCTATATACGTTTTGGAGTAATTATTGTATTAAAAAAAAATATATCACCGATATTTCCTAAATCTGTTTATTTAAGTCTGAAGTATACGTAAATAGATTCTTGAGTGATTTAAACTAACAAAACATTAATATATATACACACAGACAAATGTATAGGATCTTATACAATTGTAGTATGAAAGGGTCCGAATGCATAGACGACTAAATGAACAGGGGACAAAAAACGTACCAAGGACTCTCTCTATCGGTGCATTGCAGACTTTATAAAAACATCCATCTTACAGTAAAGAGTTGTCTTGACAGCATTCGGTAGAACTTGTCTTTCTGTCGGTATCGGAGAAAACAAACTGTCGCAGTGTCCGATGGACCACCGCCAAGTCGCTCGGCGCAGACGCAAAACAGCAAAGCACGGATCTATTTATAGAAACTGGAAAACTGGGGATAAGAATCGGGGATCGAAGGAGAAACGGTTCGACTACTTTAAATACCATTTGCAATGAAAAATTGAAAATAAAGACTCGCATGCAACAAGTTTTTATAAGCAGTCCATATACAAATCGTTAAATTTCACCATAAAACTTTGTTTATAGGTTAATAAAGACACGAAAAGAGGTAATAAAAATTCGTGCCCTCTTCTAATTACCCGGCTAAATACTGAAACTTATTTCTAACTCTTGCGTATTAAATCAATGTAACGTCGCTTTTAATAACCGCATTTAAAAAAAAACGAAAAATATAAAAAATGCATTTTAATGACAAAAACTATAAAATCTTGTCTTTGTTTGTAACAATGTTAATACACAATTATACTACGATTAAATGTTAAAAATGACAATAGCATAACCGTCTGCGTTTGTTATATTTATAGACGATCCCAGATGAAGTAGCGATGCCCATCTCTAATTATTATCGAGAATCCCATGATGGGAATGGTGTTTATCTAAAGAGATCTCTATTTTTAGCATTTCGATCGAGCGGTATTAACTGTTGCCATGGTCACCTGTCGTCTTACCTCTAGGAACATGTTACAAGGTCTCCGGATGCTTTTTTAAACATCATTATATTTCTATTTCTACCTTCTTGATGTGATTATTTTCACGATCAACATAAAAGACAAATCTCATGGGTTTAATTTATTCTATTTTTTTTTTTTTTTCCGGAGAAACGAGAGAGAAATCGATCCGATTCTTTCGTCGGTGTGGGTTCGTTTTTCTTCTTCTTCCTCCTCTCTTTTAACACAATTTTAAACAATGAAATAGTAAAATAATCTGAACTATTTATAAATATACACAGTGTAATATATTTAATTTATCCGTTTGTTGTTCTAATTCGAACTGATAACGATTCAGTATAAATGCTGAAACGTCGTTTTTAAATTTTTTATCGCTAGTCTCAAATAAAATGAATGGTTTTTAATATATTATCTGCGATTTTTTTAGATTACATATTTATGAATAATAATAATAATAATAATAATTCATTCGTACGTCACTAGATGGCATACATTATCATATCGAAGCGATATCTATGGATAAATAAAGAAACGAACTTTATACGTGGACAAAGTTCATAATTAGTTAATATAAGCTAATACTCGAATGTAATATATCATACCTGTTACACCTTTACATGGTTTACGAAATGAATGACGTCGTTAATAATAATAATTTTTTTCTACGTTTTATCGTTACTTTATCACCATTCCATAAATACTACTTCGCGTAAAGGGGGAAAAAACCTTGAAAACGCAATCATGAACAAATTATCAATTAAAAACATCGAAATCACTGAGAAATGTAGTGGTTTAAGTAACAAAATATTCTGATATAAATAAAAATTTTTATACTTGTACAGAGTAATCAGCAATTAGCGTATTTTGCTTTCTGTACAAATATATATATATATATATATTTCAGTATTAAAGTACGGCAAAAATTAATAACGTGGTTGTAGTTTAATAAGTATAAGATAAAAGGAATTTAATTTCTACTTCAATTATTACAGATTGAATTTTTCTATCTTTAGTGCTTCTCGGATGTCGAAATTGATTCATTTCATCAGGATAACATCCGATAACCTATTGTTATGAACTAATTGAAAAGAGAAAAAAAAAATAACAAAAACACGACTTGCGCAATATTTTTCGTACGATAAAATAATGTAAGATGGATATTGGGTACTACTATTTTAATTATATCAGCAGAAATAAATTTCCTATCGAATTATTAACGTTTAAAATAAGATAAAAATCATAATTGTTAAATTTTTTCCTCAGAAACTGCATTAAAACCACGATGGTTTGTTAGTAAGGCAGCAGATATCGGATCGGAAGGAAACTCAATCGAATCTTAAGCGGATCTCCTCTAATTTTATTTTTTCCTCCTTCTTTCTGAGACGGCTCAAGGTCCACGCTGCTTCTTTCGAATGGACACCAGACTATTTCTAAGAATGGTAAACAACGATAGCTACGAATATAACTAAACTGGTGGTTTCGGATAATGATCCTAACCTTCGCCAGTTTCTTTAATTAGAATGTTTATTTAAATAATCAATTTAAAATTAACTGTATTTAATACTAATGATACTGTCATAATAAGATTAAGTATCTATAGTCAGATATAAAGTCGTTATCTGATTGAATTGTTTAAATTAGCTTTTAAAAAGAGACAATTGTTCTTCGTCTTAAATACTTTTTTTGCTGAATCGATACGAACTGAAATTGATTTTTTAAAAATAATTATATATAGACTATATTATATTAAATTTTCAATTAAATTATTATATTTAAGAGTTTTTATAATAACTAAGTCATAATTTAAATAACAAACCTATATATAATTTTTAAAAACAAAAATGTATAAAAAGATGATAATTTTAATAAATTTCCTTGTTTTTTCAATTTTTAAGAAAATAATGAGTTTCTTACATAACTCGACTTTATTGTTGAGTTATAACCATCTAAATTTATCCTCAATATCAGATTTCAATAGAATTTAATTCATTAATAATCTTAAAAAGTGCGTTTGAATCAAGTCTTGGATAATTTTATTTTCTTTTTCAAACTAATTAAATTTGATTTTAATATTTTAATACAGTAAATTTAACGTAATCTAGAGAAAAATTACAAGTTTCAAAAAGTCAGAGTACAAAACTTATGCTGTCATTCGAAAAAGAAAAATTCAGTTTCATTCAAATGCATTCAAAAAAATATAATTCGTGAAGTCGAATTCACAAATATAAGAGACTCATTTTACTTTAAAGACGACGGACAGAACCACTTGATCTCGAGTGGCCTGTATATCATAATATACTAGTATTCTATTTACAAGATTTTTCTAAAGATCCATTTAAAACTATAGAAGTTAATTCTTTATTTACAACTTCGAGTCCATAAAGAATACAATGTAATTCGATCGTAAAGTAAAAGCATTATTACAAACAGCAGCATTCCAGAATATAAATATAAAATAATAATTTATATAGCCGTAATTGTTAAGAAGAATATTTTTCTTCCAAAATTTAATTATTATTTTTTGTTAAAGTAGTTTGAACGAAATTCTAACTGGTGCAAAATTTCAAAATTATTTTCATACATTTGTGAAAAATTTTTGAGCAAAGATAAGAATATTAGAACTTCTTTATGGCAATAAAAATTTATTTTAAATCAAAATACTGTAATATAATTTTAAACAGCTTTCTAATAATAATTTCACTTTTATAAATGTATTTTGATTTCAAATTTGGAATGACTACGTTTCATCTTTCTAAATATAATAGAATGACTGAAAATTTTAAACATTTTTAACTATGATAATCAGTTATATTGTTAAAAGCAAACCGAATTAAAATTCGGTTAATTTTGATTCATTTAAGCCAAATCAACTGAAAAAAAAATTATTTCGTTTCTTTTCATACTGCTGAAAATCCGAATTGCATGTGGAATTTTCTAGTATGGAGGAAAAAAAAACAGCTTCATACATAACACTATTCATTTTACTGCTTTTAAAATTCATTACGAATTATATTGCAGTGGAATATAGAAAATTCTAACAAAAATTCATTTGAAATAACTGACAGTCTAATAATTCTGAAAACAATCTGAAGTTATGATTAAAATTCAAGAACAATACTTCAAAACGTTTCAAAATATTAGGAACAAAACGATTCTACTTTATATTCTGTTTCCATGCAACGATTTCAATATACATTTTATATGATAACTATTTTCAAATACTGTATTTTATTGCAGTAATCATCATTATCGTCACAAAAACTATGCATAAGTGAGTAATACAAAATTTATTTATTTAAAAACAAACAATAAACCTACTAATATTTTACATCTATCTGCATTTATAGTCGTTAAATATTGACACGAACATATTCTCTCTACAGCTCTCGATTAGATGCAATTTATGATCTAAGAACTATAATATAATCTTCAAAAAAATGGAAAATACTATAATGAATGCGTATAAAAATCATAATTTAATATCTGAAAACCATATTTATGATAAAAATCATCTCATTTGAAAAAACAAGACGAAATGACTATATTATATACATTACATATGTACTGTATTTACCGTAATTATTTTATAAAATAAATAATTTTTAACTTAAATTTTAAATATTTTGCTGTAAAAAAATTTTCCCGATTAATATAGTTATGCTTAATTTTGAAAACTGTATAAATATGATCGAACAAAAATGAAGACTTAAAAAAAATTATAAATGAAATCAAAGAAACTGTTCGCAATGAATACCATTTTGTTTAATGGAAACGCGAGACGGGATGAGGGTAAGCTGAAGGTCGAGTGGTTTCGGCCAGGGGTTGTCGACCTCTTCTTCATAACTGATCATTGTTGGACTTGATGAATTTAAATTTTAAGACATTCAAAAATATTTTTAAAATGGGAATAGCCTGTTATAAATACGGAAAACGACGATCATCTGAATTCAGATTGATATATATTAGAAGGACACAGATTACTGTACCGACAAATTACAGATATCCTTCCCGCGATAATCATAATCATTAAATTTATGCTCTCTAATGAAAATTAATAAATATATCTTAGTATAATTCAATCAATCGTTCTATTGATATTCAATGTGACAATAAACTTGAAGAAATAGTTACATCAATACAAAATTATAGACTATAAAAATTTGATTTCAACTTGACTATTAAAATCAACCTAGGCTATATATATATATAAATCATAGATGTAAAATATAATTTTGCAAATTTTTACACATACACAATTTCAAAACTGATCGAAAATAGTATATAAAGTTGGAACTAAATATAATCTATTATTTTCTTCAACCTATTACTAATTTTTTTTTTCTTAAAAAAGATTTATACAGTGCTATAAATTTTTCAAATGCTTTAAACTTTTGTCGTTTATCGTTCACTAGAAACATTCGAAAATTGAAATTCTTTGGAAACATTTTAAATTCAACAAATGCGTTTATTATTGAAAAATAGAAATCATCTGATGCTATTTCCATCTTTTAATAAAAGAACGATATTGACGAATTTAAAAATATTTTTGCATTTGAAAATATCACACTGTAAACAAAATATTAATTTAAAGAATAAAAGTTGGGAAATCTTATGCTCGAATCACTTCGCAAACATACTTTCTATAAGTGTCCTCGATGTTTCTTGAAAAATATCCTCGAAATAATCTGAGTATAGCATTATTTAAAAATTTAACTGATGATAATGAAATATATCAGTCAAAAAATATATATAGTAATAAGTAATTTAACGAATCCTTAAATCACGAGTATCAATCATTGCACTAAATATAATCTATGAACTTAATTAAAATATAAATTATGAATATATAATATGTATCTTTTTCATTTAAAACTGAGAGAGAGGCTTAGAATTATAATACAAAATATTAACAGGTATGAATAGGGACAAGTCTTTATGCAGATTCTCATCAGGCTCTTCTATGGGATCTTTTTTTTTGAAACATTAAATGACATATTAAATGTTTTATATCCATTTAAAGAATAGGTTATATTTTATGTATATGTCATATCTATAGAAAAATATTGCACAATATTGATGCTCTGAAAAAACTGACCAAATATGCTACTGCTCAACCATCCAAATCCTACTATAATGGCTATTTTTACCTATTTTAGCTACGGTTTTAGGTTGTTTACTGAAGATATTCTTTTGTTTTATTTTCTATCGATTTCATCGAAAGTTATCCTTCATCAGTGATAAAGGAATTGTCAAACAATTGAATACAATAAAGTATAATGACTATTATAGGTACAGTGTTAAATTTGCATTTTGAAATTAAAATCGTCATTTTAACCCCTTTTTTCAAGAGAATTGATTGAACAGAAGCTGATACATAAGGACAATATTATACAGCGACTTGGTAGTCCATAATATACTTTTGTTAGTATAAGAGCCCCACACTTATAGCAAAAATCCAGCATAAGAAACAAACTATCCCTAAATTTTCAAGTCAAACATATACAGATATTTCGCTAGAGATAATTTATAAATACTATACAGTATCTTCAAATATCAAATGCATTATACGATAATTACAGTCGATGAAAATGTAATAAATCATTCTGCATGTTTTCTAATCATCAAAATATAGATCACATTGGAGATTTGAAATATTCCTACGGATTTTTACAATATAAATATTTATGAATTGGGATTAAATAATATCGGAAATGTCTGATGTTTCTGGCTAATATATAAGTTGTATTTATCATTATTTTTATGCCATTCTTAGTCTTGACAAAAACTAAACAAACGGCGATTCTAAATGTTTATTATGAATGTGTCATATAGGTAATGAATTTGCCAGATTTTGGAATTGGATGAGCTTGATGATAGATTAAAAAAGTAAATTGTAAAATAAAAAAAAAGGATTGTTAGAGCTAATAAAATAGTTATTTCATTCAGGGTCATGCAAATGGGGAGATGCAATGATTATTATTTGCCTAAGTTGAAATAAGAATAAATAAATATGTTATTTTTATGTTAATGATATAATCAAATAGGTATATAATAAAAAGTTTGTATCAAAATCTAAAATACATAAAAAATCAACAATGGATACGCCGCACCGATGTCTTATAATGTTAAAACATATTTCTAGTTTTCAGAATAGCATATCTTTCGACTGTCGTTGTGTTTTCATTAATGTTCATCATTTTGGTAAATAGACGAGCTGCTTGTTAGTCTCCAGTTTCCGTAATGAAGCTATTATATAAATTGGCAATAAAGATAATTGAAGATACACCTAGTGTGGTCAAAGTCCCGCGCACAAGTTTTGCTATATAACTTTTTTTTTATTTAAGAATAAATTTTATTATTATTTAGGATATTAGAGAAATATATATAATTAAAAATATTAGATTGCTCACTCAAAGTGCCCTTTTGCTTTGATACAGTTGCATAATCTCTCTAGCTATTTGTCTATTGTTTTATGCTTAATAGAAAATCTCTCATTTCCAGAAAATTTTTTTTTCAGCAGATTGTCGATATTGCTGTGGGGTCTTGAATATACCTTTCGTTCCAACTTAGGTTATATGCTATAATCTAGTGGATTCAGATCTGGAGGTGCAGCGGACTATTCTTCACTGGAAATAAAGTTGGGAACGTGTTAGATTAGCCACCTTTGGGTAACTTTGGCTTTGTCTTGTTGGGTGGATCACTTGATAAGGTTGAAAAGAGCCAGTGTTCGATGGCTTTATAATCGATTCTATAATTTCTTCCATATAATTTTTTGCGTTTACTTTCACTCCCTGCGGTACAAAATGCAATTTCGCCTTTTCATGCTAACTGATTCAATACATCACCACTAAAGCAGGATTCTGGGTCCTAATACTTTTTCCAAACCTCTAGGGATCTCTTCTCTTGACTTAGTGTAAATGCGCTTATTTTACTTATTAAGCTTTTGTTCAAAAGTGAAAATTTTTCTCATCAGCGAAAAGAATATTTTTGTAGCAGTCACTGGCATACCATTTCAATAATGTCCGACTTTTCTTGACTCGATTCTTATTTTGCTGAACACTAAAATGTCTTTCACTTTAAATTTAAGATCTTGTTTAGGGCCTTCCGAACTGTTGGCTTTAACATATTCATCTGCAAAATCAATTTCTTTTGATTGCGACAAGGATTTTGTCGAATTCGAGCACATAGAGCATTAATGCTTTGGCGTTCTTTTCATTTTCGGTCTACCAGATTTTTTCAGTCATTAACACTGCCAATCTCCATATACTTAATACTTACATTATATACCGCTATTCTTCAATTCCTGTTTGTTTGGGGGTTAAGTTAGGTTAAGCTGCCAGACATTTGTGTGGACGCCGCCAGATACAGCATATCGCACGAGGGATATACTGTATCTGGCGGCGTCCACTTATAAAGTCTATCACAGGCTGGCCAAAACCCATGATGGGATCAACCGGATGTTGAAGGATGAGGTTCAACAGCTGGGACCGGACTCCTCAGAAAAACTGGAGATGTGTGACCCGGATTTGAATCCGGATCCTCCAAGTTGGTAAGCCACAGCCTTACTAATGGCCATCCGGCCGACCCCGTGTTTTTTAGCAACTTAAAAATTTCCCATGTTCTCTTTCCAACCAAATGTAGCTGCAAAATTGCATTCCGACAAGATTGTTTTCGCGAAATTTTTGTTCTATTGAAGATTCTGGAAAAATCTTTTGATTTACAAGATAACATAGCAATGAAAGTACGAGCACTGCTATCTATGTATTTTTCATTCTCATGGTATTTAGAGCTATTTGACTTTTGTACGGGAATTCACAACTACACTAAATAATTACAGTATTGAAAGCTTTGCCGATATCAGAGCTATTTAAATACAGTATTTTAGATATCTTCACCACATAACTATGCCTCTATTTGAATGACTTCTTTTTTTAAAGTTTTTCTAATATAGATCTGCCTCTGAAGTGACATTATTATTTCAAATCAAAACTTGTAACTATAAAAATAAATAGTTTTGTTTTATGTTAAAGTAACTATTTCTAGAACTATGCTATTTCATTTCAAAGCGATTGTTTTTCCGACAATTTTTTGATGTAAATTGACATTCTTAGAATTTAATTCATTCCTGATAATTGCTAGAATTATGTAGTTAGTATGTCTTTGTTAATTACAGCAATAAATATAAAAAGCGCCAAAGACAAAATGGATTTGATTAAAGTAACTCCTGCACGCAGTATTTCAGTTAATGACATTTTGATTTAATCTACTTGCTTCAATGCTTGATCAAATCTATGAGGGATATGAGCAGGGTCGGATTTAAAATGGCTGTGTCTGTCTATAACTTTTAAGAGGCCATCTTTATTAAATAAATTTTAATTTTAGCATATTTTTATGCTCATCAAAAAGCTTATATAAAATACAATATAGACAGTTTTATTAATTATTAAAAAATAGCAGTATGTATTAAATTTTTCAGATAGTTAATAATAGCAATATCATCAATAAACTTTATAATAAAAAAAAGACAATATTTTCATTCATTTTTATTAAAAATAAGGAAAAATTAAATGAAATTGTTTGTTTGCAAGGGATAAATAGAATTTTATATATGTATATGCGCTTGTTTTTTGTGTCCCGTAATCTCTAAATAGTAAAACCCATAAAGGTCATACTTGACACAATGTTTCTTATGTTTCGGTTTAAATAACTCGGCTACTCATTTTTTTTAGAATAAACATTCTAAACAGACATCGAATAATCGATAAAATTTAACAATTTATTCAACAGATGGCGCTATGTCAAAATTGTTCAGCCTGTAAAGCTTAGTTTTTGATAATATAAAAAATAGTTTATATATAGTATAGTTTAAATAGTTAATATAATTATTATCAAACGTGTAAATTATTTTCTCACATTTAATTTTTCTTTAAAATTAATCATATGTAATTTTGTCTTAATAGATGGCTCAGTAAACGTAAATTTCACGATTGCTGATTACAAATGTTATTCAAATACGCGTAAAAAAAAGTAAAATTTAATATTTTTAACTGTTTTATGCTTTTTTTCAAATGATTAAATTACATTCTATTTATTATATTAATTAAATTCAAATAATTTAATGACGATAACATAGAATAATACATAATATGCAGTGGAAATGTATACATAGTGCACATATAGTAATGTACAGCGTGTACACTGTATTACCATATATACATTATGGTTCTATGAAATGACCGCCATGTTCAATAGATTTTTAATGCCCATGGATATTTTTTTTTGAAGTTATTTAAAGGAAGAGGATTATGCGACGCATCAAAAAGTGTGTGCAGGAGTTACAAAATCTTATCAAATCTTGCAGAAACGAGACTCCTGCAATGCTACAGCACAAGAAAACTTCAGAGTTCTCTTGAAGTTTTCTGTCGAGCACAAGAAAACTTTTTGTCTCATGTTCAAATGTATATTGCAACTGATGGATATTTTAAGAGAGTATTTATACCAAATTCCTTGCATATTTCTTATTTTTTTCCTTTTCAATAATGAATGAAACAATGATCATTTCTATAACCATTTCCGTAATTATCGTTTCTCATCTATCTCATTTTTTATCGTCTGTGTATATGTTCTGTGCAAACTGCGGCTTTCCTTACTAACTAAAGAAAGCTCTACAACTTGCAATAACAATTATTTTTGATTGTTTTAGTTTGCATTAAGTATCTGTTAGTAAAAGCTATAAGTGCCATATTTGACACAATTCTTTCTGATAATCTGATGTAAATAACTTGACTATTCAATAATATTTTTGAATAAGCTTTCTAAAAAATTTTTTGAGTCATTCAACAATCCATAAAATTTAATAATTTAGTCCACATATGGCATAATTTCTTCAACTTTCTGGTAACTTAAAAAATTATTGTTTACTAAGGTACTTCATAAAATAAATAATTTTCTTGCATTCACGTAGTTTCAGAAATATTAAATTATGACTTTTCAAACTAATTTTATAACTTACTGCAGGAGTGCATTCTTTCATTCTTAACTAGATTTGTCATTTGCTAGTGATATCTAATATAATTGCTGATTATATCAGATATCATTAGCAACTAATATAATTGCTAGTTAAATGAGTAAATGTGAATAGATAAGCTTATCTGATCTTTAATAATTCTGAGAAATTCCCACCATCCTTTCAATAGCCTTACATAGCTCTGTTAAAAATTACGTACAATAAATAAATGATCTTAAACTTTTTCTAACAAGTGCAAGATACTCAACTATCATACCATCATAGAATTGCACTTAAAGCAAGATGAATAAAACTTTTTGTTTTATTCATCTTGCTTTAAGTGCAACAATATAAAGCAATGGGTTATATAGTGCTGATTTTGTAAATACTCAACTATAGTGACTTGAAAAAATAAATACACAATTCTATTAATATATAAGCTGATTGAACATTTTAATAAATGTTATTCAGAATGAACAAATATTTTATAACTACTTACGCTATATTGTAGAATGAGAAAGACCTACAAGTAGGAATTTATAATATTCCACTATTTAACAATAATAAGGACAGGAGTGAAGAATATGCTGACAAAATTTATAGAATAGAAGGGAATTCTTGAACAAAAAGCAGATATTAACTATAGCATAGAATGGTATATAAAAGTGAAAAAGAAAGATATAAAATGAAATTGTATGCATGTGATAAAGCTGACTTAATGACAGTTAAAAATGATGGAAATGATAAAAATTTAAAAAACAAAGTAAAAATACAATTAATAACAAACTCACCTATGCCTAAACTTGGTACATTAATAAATTATAGTGTTTGTATTAATAGTAATTACTAATTATACTTAGCATTCAGTTCTTTAAATAAATATATATATATAAAAAATTAATGCTTTAAAAAAATAAAACTATAAATATATATAAAACAAATATAAATTATTATAATAATGAAATATGCAATTTAAGTGCTTGTAACCTTTTTGATAATCTGATGTAAATAACTATTTTTATATATGACAGATATTTCTTTGTATTTTAACTTTTAAAGAATCTTCTTTATTCAACATATTAGTATGTAAGTGGTTCAATAACTTAATGTAACAAGACCTCATATGAGTATAATATTCCTTATATCATTATAATTTCCCATCAGGCAGGAGCAGATAGACCACTGCTTTGATGCATGGTTATTAAATGGTGTCTCATAACAGTCATATTCCCCCAACATCAATTGTAAAATGGCACACTTATGGAAACATGGTCAAACATTGAAGTGAATAGTGTGATCAGATTTTTGCATTTAAATGGTATATCACCAACTGAAATTCATTGCCATCTTATTGAGATAAATAGTGCTATGTCATGGAAACAAATATGGGTTTGGTATACTGAGTTTGGCCAACAGCATGCTTGACTTATTATAGCACTACTGGTGGGAGGAAGTGGACCATCCTCTCTACAGTCCTGACCTGGAACCCAATGATTTTCATCCATTTGGACTATTGAAGAGGCACTTGGATGGCATGCGATTCACACCCAACAAGGAAGTTCAGCAAGCAGTCATGTTTTTGGCTTCAGGCACTTGATGTTGATATCAAGATTGACATAAATGCCTTGGTATACTGTTGAACAAATGCTTAGACATGTATGTAGAGTATGTGGAAAAATAACCTATACTAAGACAATACTATTTTTATAAGTATATGTAAAAGTTGAATAAATTTTTACAATGAGTCTTATCTTACTTATTGAACCACCCTTGTATTTAACTGCTGGCAATTCATTTAAAAAGCTGAAAATATGTTTTGTATGGATTACGAATTAAAGTATAGATAATCTTTGGCTTATACAAAATGCGGCAGGGAAACGGGCGATTTGAAATCTGTGACTGCGCATGCGCAGATAGAGTAGGGGAATGCATTGCACCGTTATTGCGTAGCTAAATGTATGCCGTTCGCAGTATGATGGAGCAGTGGACTGGTCGAAAATGCACTGTTGCTGTAAAAGTGTTTTATCAGAACAACGAAAATTATGAGGCGGCAAGGTGAGTATTTCGTCGAAAAGAGAAGCTGGGTCATCACGATCCTGTACTGTCATCTCATGCCATAAAAGTGTGGGTCCAGAACTTTGAAGAAACAGGTTTGACCCTGAAAAACAAGCCTCCAGGAGGGAGAAGAACAGTTTACACCCCAGACAATGTTGCT
Organism: Androctonus mauritanicus; assembly: GCA_011317285.2. Lineage (NCBI taxonomy): Eukaryota > Metazoa > Arthropoda > Arachnida > Scorpiones > Buthidae > Androctonus > Androctonus mauritanicus. The sequence goes on along the minus strand of WUQG02264732.1, from coordinate 429 downwards.
GCAGTAGAGAGGGCAATGGCCAGGAGCCCAAGGCGTTCTGCATGGCGCCATGCTTTGTCTCTCAACATGTTGGACAGGAGTTTGAGACGAATTCTATACCTAGAGTTACGGTTTCAACCATATAAAATACAGATCGTAGAGCAGTTAAAACCTCGTAATTGTGAAAGTCAGATAAGATTCTGTCGCGAAATGCTTGCTCGGATTGCTGAAGATGGGGAATTTCTTGATCACGTGTGGATGTCTAATGAAGCACGTTTTCTACTGACCGGATATGTCAACAAACAGAATTTCAGATACTGGTCCCCTGAAAATCCCTGTGACGTCCACGAAAAACCTTTACACAGTGCCAAAGTGACAGTGTGGTATGCAGTGTCATATATTGGCATCATTGGCCCATTCTTTTTTGAGGATGAAGCAGGCAATGCAGTG
>WUQG02264621.1:0-20092 GCA_011317285.2 Androctonus mauritanicus | reverse complement strand
GTTACATAAAACGGCACAAGCTGCCGAATTATCTGATCTTTAGCTGTCTTTATGCTAATAGAACCAGATCGAAAACCGGACAATTTGAAACGAGGATCCAAAATCATAGCAGTGCATAACGTCGTGCTATTTTCAATTGATCCAAGACAGGATTTAGTTTCTTTATTAAGGAGTATGATTAAATTAGAGACACTTAGTTGAAATTCTCTTTGTCTCAGCGTGTTAGTAATATTTTTCAATCCCTTTGCCAAAACAATTACTTGTGCTCCTGTAACGTATTTTTTGCCATTTAATATTTTAGTTGTTTCAGCAAATGGTTTTAAAACTATCTGTAGGTCTGTAAGAATCTTCTAATCCTCCACGCTCAATTCCTGTATATGAAAAACTCCTAACCTGGCAAGTAGTTCGTTTTTCATTTCCAGGTGTATCATTTCAAAAGTAGAGTTCCACCTTGTAGCGGTGGACATTTTCAACTTTACGGTGTTTTCCCTTCTTGTTGCCGGAATTGTTTTAATTTTTCGTGAATGTTATGGCTTCGTCTAATTGTGCAACGATATCATTTAGATTATTGATTATGGATGACAAGCGTTCTTCTTTGTTGATGCTGGATTGCATAATCAAGTTTAGAGTGTGGGCAAAACAACCGAAATGCTTCAGATTCAAATCGCTAATGGCTTTCTTCATGTTGGATGCATTATCGGTAACTACTAAATTAATTTTATTCATTATATCCCATTTAAGAAAAACCTAAGTTTTTGTGAAATGCTATTGCTGGTATGTTGTTCGGGAAACTCCGCACACTCGAGTATGCAAGATGCCATTTCAAAGTTGTCGTCAACAAAATGACAGGAAACACCCATAAATGCCTCTGAATTGGAAGAAGTCCACGAATCAGTAGTGACGCATACTTTTGTTGCTTGACCTAATCTGTTGTTCATGGCTTGTTTGGCCTTAACATAGATTGCAGGTAAGAATGAATTGAAAATAATCTTCCGACTTGGGATTACATAACAAGGATTTAAAGCATGAATTAACTGTTGGAATCCAGCATCTTCAACAACGCTAATTGGCTGGAAGTCACGGTAAATAAAGCGTAGAAGTGCATTATCGATGGCAGCTTGCCTATCTGCAGATAAATGCTCATTTTGTTGAGGCCGCAGGTGTGTTATTGGAGAAGAAGACTGGTTATCGCTTCTGTTTGCAGTTATCATCTCATGATCCGGATGTATTTTTTTGTAAGTGGCATTTCAAATTTGTCACAGACGTCTTGTGTGACAAAGTTTTACTGCAAATATTGCAAGTAGCCATTCCATTGCCTACATCTTGAAAATAAATCCAAACAGTGCTAGATTTTCTCTTTTTAACTGCGATAGTTGTAGTTTCTTGTGTGTGTAGTTTCAATTCACAGTGCAATGGTACCCGTGAGTGGTCATGATCGTCAGCTAAATCCATTCTAGATTCTTGTACATCAGGCGTAGGTCGCACGCCGCTTATGTAAATGAGTTCGTGCGACGGCAAGACACAGGAAACCGCCGCAGTTATTTGTTACGAGTCTGAAATTCGTAACTTCGTTCCCCGAATTTCGGGGAACGAAGTTACGAATTTCAGACTCGTAACAAGTCCTGCTAGTCCCGAAAGCACAACGATACGACCGAAATAAATACGAAAAGCAACCATACGATTCACCATCTGGCTCATGCGCAGACCGTGGACTTTATGATCCGATTGTTTAAACGTGTTCTAGACTTCGGTCGCGATCGGAATCACAGTTTAATAAAATTTTCATTGCGTCTTAACAGACGAAGACTAGAAAACCGATTACTAAAGTATATTTTTAGATCAGTCACTAGCCAGGTTTAGAATCTACGCCGCGAATTCTTGCGAATGCGTTAAATTTTCATAGTTTGCAGAATCTTCCATATTTGTTTGAGTTATTATCGAGTGAAATATAATTTAAAGAATATATTAAATGTTTTAAGTGTATCTTTAAACATTCTTCATTTCTAAGTTCCCCCATTTTACTGATGCCATCGATAGAGCCCGAGATACTGATTAGCTGAAAATTTCGAACGATGGGGGGTGCGTAGAAATTGTACTTACAGCCGAGTATTAGCCACTGCTATGTTATAGTCAACGTCTTTGCAATGTATTTAAAACCGGGATTTATCTGAACGTCACGCCGTCTAAATGAGGTTTTTGCTATAAACCGTGGACGATAGAAATTCCGTTTAAATAATCGGCCCTATAGATCGGACCTGACTTGTTGCTGTGCGGAAACTCTCTCGAGTTGTTGAAACGATTATCCATAATTTTCCGAAACGACGGAGCCAAATCGTAGCTGTGCGGAAACTCTAATTTTTATTTTTCATTCTTAATGGTTATTTACGTGTGCTCCTGATAGTTTGTTTGAAAACTTTAATTGTTTCTGCTTTTGTAGTCAGTCTAATTTAATAGTTCATATATTCCCATTTAACATCATCTATTTCTGAAGTTTTTTTTTTGGTCAACAGATGACGCCACTTTTCATTCAATTAGAACACTAAGTGACGGGGCGAAACAAGCCCTTCCACAGGCTGCCCATCCCTGCAGAGGGATCAGCCGATTGTGGAGGACGGGGATCGACGGGCCGAGCCCGGACCCCATGATAAATATTTTCAAAGGATGGGACCCGAGACTCGAACCCGGGTCCTCCAGAGTGGAAAACCGAAGCGTTTCCACGCGGCCAATCCGGTCCCTATTTCTGAAGTTATCATCAATCTGCTAGTGTGTTTCTTGCCAGTTTCAACATGTGACACGAATTTAAAAACACATCATCACCTGTTCCAGTTTCAAAGGACAGAAAGAGATTTGATTTAAGAATCAAGATTTTGTATACATAAATTCCCCTCAACTGATTTTAAGTCTGGATATTTATACTATCACAAGTGAAAGAATGTATGGTAATTACTACTTCATTCAACTTTTCCAAACACATTTTTATACTTTGTGCCTAGAGATTGGCTGATACCTTACTAATAAAAAAAATAAACCATAGGCATTTAAAATTAATTAAAAATCATCACAAAGAATAATAAAATTAAATTTAAAATAAGCTATAGGGCATTTTGACGAAACCTATTTATGTATAGAAAAATTATGTCGGATTAGTATATCGTAGGATTTTATCAAACCAAATTGAAAATAATAAAATATATTTCCTCATCTTCGAAAGGTATTTCCTATCTTCTATCAACTGATCTTGCTCATTCTTACATCCATACGCTACAGTATACCCATAACGCAATAAAACAGAAAAAAAAACACTACAAATAGCAAAAAATGTTCTATTTAGCAAACAACTCAGCGCATGTAGGCGTCCTACAATGTGGCTGCCGGCTGCTTCGTTTTTGTTGACAACTGACTATTAGCGCAGTCTATCCAGGGGCCTGATACTGAACTGGACCTCTATACTGAACATAGCGACATCGCTGAGAAACGACTATCGTTGGACTATCACGAACGACCTCTATCAACAAGCCGCTTCAGAAATGCGATACTGAACTCCGTTTTAACGATAGTCGTCGGCTTTCTTTAGTATCGTTCCTTCTCACCGAGCGCAAAGTTTGCAACGTCACAAATACGTCACTTCTCGAAGAAATTACCAATGGGAAACATGATTTTACCACGTGTTTCACTTACAACTTAGTTTTAAAAATGGAGGAAAGTGATAAACGTGCATCAAAGGCGTCTCTCCAACAATTCGAAATAATGGCAGATTATATGGATAACCATAGGAATCTCTTGACAAGTAAAAAAACGTTGTATTTCTTACTAAAAATTTAAAATTTTAAGCTTGTAACTTTAAGAAATTAGTACAATAAATGCTTATTTTCTATCATTATGCCGTTTGCCATCTTGTCAATAGGAAAAATAAATCAATATTATACAGCAAAGGATAGAATGTACTGAATGGACAAAAAGAATGGGACGAATTTCTGGGTGATCTCATTTCTAAATATATCAAATACGGCAGTGGTCTCCAAATTTTCTTGACCGCGTACCCTTATGACGAAAATAATCATAAATTGCACTCCCTAATTATATCGAATATATATAAAAAAGTTTAAAATTTAGCTGTTTTTTTATTTTTCACCCTTCGTTTTTTATGAAATTTTAAAGCAAAAAGCTCAAAAAATGACAATAAAATTATTTATAAACGCGATAATCGTGATAATTATGCCGTAATCGATTTTGTAAGTACCACAAAAGCCTATAATGCAAACATGGTTGAGATCTAAGTATATTTTATTTTTCGAGATTTTTATTATTTTTGGTGCTTTTTTATTTTTTTAACCCCTAGACTATTTTTGAAAGATACGAAAAAAATTACAATATTCGAAAATCGTCAGTAGGCCTATATTATAAATATGAGCAATAAAAACGCCAAAAAATGACACAAAAAATGTGGCGTACCCCTTGGAATTTTCTGCGTAACCCACTTTGGAGACCACTGGTATAGTACATGTAACGATTGGGTTATCGTACTTTAAGAATCGAACCTTCGGATAAAATAATATAAAAGTGTAGAGAGAAGTTTTTGATTGATGGCTGTCTTTCAAAAAAGTTAGTTACGGCTTTTAAACTTTTGTAACATTTTATCCGGTTTCATCATTTCCATCATTTTAATATTTAAATTTAACGCAAGCCGAAGAGTTAACGATACTAATTTATAATTGTTTTTCTTATTATTGTTGTTAATTTATTATTACTGTATATCATTATTTTTTGATAAAACATATATTATGAAACTAGTTCTATCGACGGAGATTTACAAAAATACGTTTATTATTTCTGAAAATAATACAGATTGAGCTGAACTAATTAGATTTAAATGTTTGCTAAATCATTTCCTTCAATATTTAACAATGCAATATTTTTTTGGTAAAGAGAAAAAAAGTGATTTGTATTGGTTTTGTGAAACAATTCTTACAGACTCAAAAAGTATTTAAAACTAGATTTTTCTAATTTTCTATCTGAATAGCTTGTAAGCTTAAGGATAAAATTTTTTCTTCATTTACAGATAAAATAAAAAATATTAAAATTGAATATAGTGCATTTATAAATAAGGAATATAAAATATTGACATAAATGTAAATGAACACACTGAACCATACAGTGAATTATATTTAGCACAATATACATACTGTAGAATAGATTAATATAATATTTATTTAATAAGAATGACAGTAATGTTATTTATAACTCTAACGGATAACTTAATAAAAAATAAATAAAATAAAAGTTGAAATAGAGAAATTGTTCAAAATTTTGTTAAATTCAAAAATTGGATTCCTAAATATTGTATATTACTTTAAATCACATAACTATGTTAATAATCATCACAGTTTGATCGACTTCACGCGTTTTCATTCATAAGTATTAAATCATATGTTAATAATATTAAAACTTATATTAATATTATTAAAGTAATAATATTAACTTACTTTAAAATCAATACTAATTTCATTTCGGGATTAAAAATATTATTGAACAGCGAAAAAGTTAAATAATTTTATTGAGAACAAAATATCTAATTCCATTGCCTCAGAAATAATAACAACTATGACTGGAAACTAGAAAATATCATAAAGTCACTACCGATGATGTTGATATCTCATTTTATTTGTATTTATAACATTATCCATCATCACACTTCAAAATTTTTAATACAGCATCTTTTCCTCAAAGTAATGTTGCATATCTTTAATATAGCCTAATTAATGAAAACAAAAACTTGTTTAATATCATATTAAATTAGTGAATAAGTGATTATTTAAAACGCATTTTGATAAAATTTCCTAAAATCCGCCATTTCTATTTTTTTTCCTCCTCTTGAGCTCTATAAATTCCATAAATTATAAAACTCGTAAACTTAAATATGTATTATAATAAAATTCTAAGCTTCTATTTTATTTATTAAATAATAAGGCATAAATTGCATAATACATGATTTTATTCTATTTAAAATAGTTTTTTGTTTGTTTAGATATGATTTAAAAATTCAGTTTTTATAATATATTCAAATATTCAAAAAAGTTGTAAATAAAAATTATGGTACATTTCGTAAAGATTTAAAACAAATATATATGTTGTCAATATTATGATTTAATATACGACCAACTGTGAAAACTTAATAGTGTAATTTTTTCTTGATAATATAAGCAAACATCAAGACATTATTAATATACTAAGAATATTTAACATAGAAGCATTATTAGTACATTAAAAAATAATCTGAATACAATTAACTTAAATATTAAATTAAAAAGTTATAATTATTATATTGTATTTGAAATTATCAAATATAACTTTCAGTTATATTTTTCTTTTTTATTAATTATATCAAACCCCTTTTTTTATTGCCATTTTCCAAGATGCATTTCATTTAAATATCTTATAAACTTATTCATTAATATCATTTAAATGAATCAAATAAAATATAAGAGCTTAAAATATCTTTAAATATACATTATGTGTAACTATTACATTGTTTTATGTTGATTATTATTTTAAATTAAGTTATATTGTACTTTATTTTATATATTCATAAATAAATATTTTTTTCATTCTCTCGTTAATATTTCTAGTCCTGATTTAAAAATAAGTTTGAATCACTTATTTATTATTATTTTTAATTACTGATATTTAATAAAGTCATACAAAAGCTCATCTTCCTTCCAACTTTAATTTTACTTTAAACAATCTTTCTTCCAAACTTTAAACAATGAAGTGGAGCTGATTTTATGTTTTATGTTCATTTATATTTTTTATCTTTCTATATTATATTTTTATTTACATTTTAATTTTCTGTATATAGATTTTCAAAAAACTGAATACTATACTTTCATCATCTATGCTAATATTTTAGTTATCTAATTTCTATTTATCAGAATTATCGCAACAGAACAACAATCGAGATTTGACATTTTTGAAATTTAGCGAAAGCGGTTTTGCCATTTGGCTAAATTTCATGAAATTCCAGCAAATATTAATTCAGAAGATATTACAAGAGTATTGTAATATCTGTAGAAGTTTGAGATTTTCAAACTTCTATCCGCCATATTTCGAATGATTGAAGCCAGAGGGTTAAATGGTATAGCGTAAAGTTAATCTTTTATGGCGAAACATCATTACCGAATTTTATAAAAATATGCTATTTAGATCAAAAATTATTGTGAGAAACATATAGACATGATGGTTATCTCGTAAGCCTTACTTTCCTTCGGAAATTAGGCTAATCACTCCAACGACTGTATAATCAAATTATTATTAGGCTGAGAAATAAGACTTAATAGATCATTATTAAGTAAAAATAGCATTAGTATATCTTATTATCGTTTTATATGTCCATAATAAAAACGATACTGACTATTGTGTTACCAGCATAGAAATTCTATTAGGTTAGTGAAAGTTTTATTCCAATATTGAGTTTACTATACATTTGACATCGATAATAAATTAATTAAATCAGTTTGTTTACAAGATGATCAGAAATTTACTAATTGGATAAGAAAAACAATTATAACTGAACTGATTTAAAAAGTTTCGCTTTGAGACGATCTAAAAAATAATTCAAGATTTGGAATATAAACATTAATATGACAAATATTTTCATTAAGAACACGCAAATCAATATATTTTATTCTTAAAGAATTTTTATATAGATTCCTTTAAAACTTTATCTTAAAATGCAACTGTACAAAAGTATGCGCTATCATCATAAAATATGGGCAATCCTGCTATAATATACACATAAAACAATTAGTAGTAGAAATGTGCTCAATGACATATATTTCCATTTAACAGCTAGGATAGCTTCCATAAAAGCTATAAATAATCAGTACTTTTCTCATTTTCATCGTTTTTTTATAAATATATATTAGGTTATGATTAATAAATAATATATATTTAAACTTAAAGATTATTAAATAAAAAAAAAAAACAATTGAAATAAATAAGTTACATATGAACAATATCGTTTCGATTTGATAATTTATTGATCAGAAGAATGGAGAAATCTTGTTGCGACAGTTTTTTAAATAATGCATGCTCAGTTCATTGTGTTTTTAAAGAAGATCGGTTCTTTATATAAATTACAAGTTTACGTAATTTATAACAATTATGTTATATTTTAAATGTTGCACTACATTAAATTATACAATTAAAAAACAATCAAAATATACAATTATACAATTAAAAAATACTATACAATTAAAAAGATATTTTTTCATATCATGATAATTATATAGCTACAGTATTTAAAATTAAATACAGTAAAATGATTTGACTAATTTATATATTACATTTAAAAATACATTTTTTTTTTTTACATATCTATCAAAAGCAGAGATTTTCAATCAAATTTTTCAACTCACAGAATATTGAACAAGGCGCTAAAATTATCAAAGCAAGTTTTTAAAGGAGAGATTTTATTATTAAAAAAATGGTGTCTTTAGATTGTGTTTAAAAGTTCAATAGTTAAAATTCTAATCATAATATTGTTTTAAAAATAATATTGATCATGAATTTTTGAATTTTACTTCGCTTTTATTTATTTTTTATTAAATTGTTATTGTTTCATTCTTATTGTCTTTTTTTTTTTAAATATATCTTGATTCTTCTAAAATGTACTTCGACATTATTATTATTTTTCAATTTTTTCTCATTTCTTTTTCACCTTCCTCAAATTCCCACACATTGAAAATTTCGATGTTATTTTAGAAAGACATTGAAAATCGCCAATATAAAGTATTCTTACATATAAAAATCGTGGTATCTTGTTTTATAACACAGTATTAATATTTTGTATCAATTTTTTAATTCGATTGTTATAAGTTACATTCCTACTCCAGTATAAGAATTATATATAAATTTTTACATACAAAATAGAAATATAAAATATAGGCCTATCAACTCAAAGCATTAACATTCACTCAAGGATAATTATAAACTGAAATAGCGTAAGAATTTAGTTCGTCTGTATGTTACTTCAAATTTTCATAATGATGAATAAGAATTAAATATATATAGACCATCCAACATTAACTGAACCTTGGATAAAATCAAGTGAACAGATTTTAGTGATGTCCAGCTACTTAAGGATTGCGTGAAGATTATTGCTATAGTGTTATCAATTAGCAAATTGATGTCAAACAAACAACTACTACTTGAACATTATTGAATTGATAAGGATCCATAAAATCTTAGCAACTGACCAAAACAAGTGACAATTACGTATATGACAGCTATAAAATCTATTTGGTTTTACACGAAGTTCAAGTTATATTGGACAGACTATATGCATGTAGAATATAAAACGTGTGAAATAAAATAAAATGCGTATATTATAGCAGAATCAATAGATTTCATTCCAATAAGTTGCAATGAAAAAAGTAAAAAAAAAGTATTTGTAGTTTATTATTTTATAAATTATTCTTAAAAGCAGAAATTTTGAATTAAAATTAAGAGGCCAACTAATTCATATTACACGGAAGTAAAATCTAAAATACATTGGATAAAAGCAGGAAAACTTACGCGAAGAATAAGAGAATTTTAAAAAATAATTATTACCAAAAATAATTCAATGATGATTATTTATATACTTTAGTACATAATAGCTTTAAGAAAAAGAAAGAAATAAGAGTTTGGATTCTAAAATCAAACTTATTACAATTATGTAAGCTATTATATAAATCTAAATTATAAGATTATTAATATTAAGAAATAAATATAATACAATGAAACATATATTATCGAAAAAAATATTTTTCTAAAAGAAAAAATATATAGTATTTATATTTAATCGAAGTTCGAAAATTAATTCATTTGAAATTCATAAATGTATTAATATATTTCGAATGCCAACTGTTTGATGAAATTTTAATTACTTTTTTTATTTAAGTTATTTAAATTATTTTAAATTTATATGTAAATTCTAGGAAATATAGAAAAATCGAATGTATTTAAAACAATAATAATTACTTTTTATTCATTTTTAAACCGATATTACAGGAAAGAATATAATTATAATATCATTTTCATTCATTCCGCATTTCAATGAACCGAAAATGAATAATCGACTACGTCCGTACAAAGGAAGTGATGCGCACAGAATGGCAGAGTAGGTGTTGAATGACCTTGACGCAGTGCAGAAGTGGACGTGGGAAAAAACCACGTGGATATTGAACTCTCCGCATATTGAAATTGAATTTCAGAAAATCATTTAATCTCTGAAAATTCGATCAAACTTTTATCTACGATTATTTTCCGATGTTAGACAAGTGAAGTTTATCGTCTAGAGCCTCAGCGTATTTGGCCCGGACCATCGTTTCCTTACTTGGCTGTAGTTATTCGATCCAATACACTAACGACTCACAGCTTGGTTATTTTAAGTGCTGATGCTAAGATCTACTCTCTGGAATGGACTAGTACAATAGAATTCGAATCGAGTATATTAGATAAAATGCTCAAGGAAAGTTTTAACTTTGCTTGTTGAAATCCTTTTTTTTTTTTTTTTTAAATAAATTAAAACTTAATTTTTATAAAAATAACGTATTAAAATTTCCAATATTATTTTGCTTTATTGAGCCTTTATTTAAAGTATTATTTTCATTATGATAATAAATTATTATTCAGTCCGTTATAGATCGAGACAAGCAGAACCCACACGTTTGGGAAAATGCCAACATTAAACTATCTCAGACAAACATTTACGGGTTGATAAGGTCAATGTTATTTAACGGTAATAATATTAGCCAGTTAATAGAAAGAAAAACTGAAGAAAATCAAATTATTAACGATATTTTATAATAGTTAATTGTAATACAAATTTGAGTTTTATTAGAGGCCTTAATTAATTGTAATTTGCATTTATGAATACAGTATAACATAAACTTATAATACAATAATTGTTAATAATATTTCGAAAATGCAATATATAGATAAATAATTACTGTATAACAGACATTTTTGAATCGTTTATTTAGCATGATTTTAAAATAGTTAAAATTAGAATAGGAAGTGAGAAAATAATTAGAGAACAACTCGGACGAGAAATAAATCTTGTTTATTTGTATTATACTAAACTTTATCAACATTAACTGTAAAGCATTCTTTTTATCGTGACAAGTCTGACATGTAAGGAAGCCAACATTTCAGTAATGACATGCATTAAAAATTAGAACGATTATATGTAGAAATAAAATTATATTTTTCAAACTACATATAATTTTTATAGAAAAATATCAAATTATAAGCTTATATATATTATACGGTATTTATAAAATCTCCCATAAAATATAAAGTAATATTAAAAGTATTATAAAATACTGTACTTTAAAATATTTGTATTTTAAAGTATTTTAAATAGAAAATTTTCATAATAATAATACTAAATTAATAAATAAAAATGCATTTTTAATATATTTCTTAATTTAGTAAATGCGAATATTAGTTTATTATTATATTCTTTTAAAAATTACACTTGAATTTCTAATAAGGATTATTAATTAAGTACAAAATTTTCATAATTAGAGAGTGTTAATTTATTCTTAGTGAAAAATAATATCATCAAAAAATTTAATCTGGTATTAAATCCAGTTAAATTAGCATATTATTGAAATAAAATTCATTTCGTTGCATTAAATAAAAGAACATGGTCAAAGCATTTGCGTGTGCGTGAAATACATACATATTCTATATAAACAGGAACATATAATATATATTCCTACAACCGAATGTTTTCATAAAATTGTATGGTTAAAAGGGAACAACATGCAACTAAAACTAAAATAGCTTCCAGACTAGATTGTTAGAATAGAAGCATCTGGATCAAAGCCATTAATTTGATTTGGATCTCTAATGTTACGGAAATATAAGCATTATTATTCTTATCATTACTAATATTGGTAAATTTATTATCGTTTCGATTAAAATATTGTAATAATTGCTAAAACTAGCTTTTTACCATATAAAACTATAATATATAAAAATTACTCATGCTATATTGTAAGTATAAGGTTATTAAGGGTATATTGTAAGTAACTATCTGTTTATAGTTTTTGAAGAATTCAGAAATTTTTTATTTGTAATATCATTATTTACAGACTTAAAAAAAGAAATTTATCAATATATGTTTTATCAAATATTGATTTCTTATAATAGTCTGATACTAATAGGACGGCAGATATCAAAGTGCTTCTGCAATTCTGCAAGATAGATCAAAATAGAAAACTATAAATACTCTCTACTATACAACCCTGATTTGACTCGACAATAAACATCATTAACACTTAAACACAAATTTGATATTATTAAAAACAATTTGGTTGGAAAAAATTATTGTATATTAAAACTGATTTACAATTTATTCATAGAATTCATTTTATCGATTTAATTCATTTTAATGCTTTAATACTTTTGGATAAAATTTACTACTTAAGCTAATCTGAATTTTTGTCTTTAGATATTTAATTATAAAAAATTGGATAATAAATATTAATATATTTTTAGCAAATTTTTAACTGTGGTTTAATTAAAAATTTTGAGATTACTAAGCAATATATTTCAGTAATCAACATAAAAATACTGTATATTGATCGTTTTAGCAATTTAAATTAGCAATTATAATTTACATACAATTTACTTTTTTAGTAAAATTTACGTGTAAATTTTACTAAAAAAATATTTAAAAATTTTTTTACGAAATAAATTAGGAATGTTATTATTCCTAATGTTTATTGTTTATATAAAATCGTTAAAGTTATAAAATTTTGTGCAATTTTAGTAATTGTCATAATTTATTTAATAATGATATTATTATTTATTAATAATCAATACGTTATTTTCTTAAAAAAAATATATTTTATTTTATAAATAGTTTATATTTTTAAGCAAAAAAATATAATATAAATAAATATAATCCAAACACATTTATAGATTAAAAAATATCATTTAAGTTATTTTACAATATAAAATAATAATTAATATTATTCAATAAATTATAACTATCATTTAGAAAAGAAAAGATATTGTTACAGTTTTGATGAAAATCACAATCAATGTTTATTTAAAAAATTATTTTGTATATATTTAAGTAGTTCCATCCAAAAAAAAAATTCATTTTCGAGAATAAAATCGATTGTTTGAAGTTATATAGGCTTCAACAATTTATTATATTTTAATACTGTACTGTATTTTTATTAAACATTTATTATTTAAAATTAAATTACTAAAATAAAAAAAAAAATTTACTACGAAATGTATAAAAATATTTAAAATATAAAATAAACAATTGAAAAATTATTTTATAAATATTTTATATTTAAATAACGCTAAGTTTTTTAAATAAAACTTAATTAGATTATCTATATATTTTTATTTTTTGGTAATATAATTATTTATAAATTCTTAATTATTTTAAAATTAAAGATATATACTATCAAAAATAATGATTTACAATTTAAAAGAAATTTTTTCGACAGTTTTCATTATTGGGGGCTATTACTGTATTATTCTTTTTCAGATCATAAATACAGTACTTTCATTAAGATCATTTATCTATTTTTCTACATAGTCGCAGTCACTCTCTACTGCTTTTCCCACCTCGGAACAAATGCTTGTATTTGCATGGAAAAACTCAGAACTTGCTGCGACAAAATTAATGAAGCTACATGTATGTTTGCACTATGTTTGAGTACAAAAAGCGGATTGTTAGTATTTTGATCCAGTCAACTGAAGAGCAGCCTTCATGCATTATGTTTTGATGTGGCATACTAAGTTTAATGATGACGAATTCCTTGTATTCACAACGAAATATGCATATCGTATTTTATCATAGAGATATGCAGACATTTCTTTCAAGGTGGCAAAAACAGTATTTGTTCTTAAAAGTTGCACTTATAAAATTTATCAATAATAATAATAATGATGTAAAATACATAATGATTTTTTTAAAAACTGTTACGCATTGTTTTTGGAATGATATAATATTAAAAAAGAATATAATATTTTATTATAAATTTTTATTATTATTCCAGGAAAGTTGAAAAGATAAAATTATCATTTCTTTATTTCACAATTGCACCATTGATTTTTGTAAAATTTTTCACTCGTAACTGCTAAATATTACACTTATATGCTAATAAAAACCATATAAAAATTAAGATATTTTATTTTTGTGACAATAATAATAGTCGGCAAAATATATTATTATTATTTTATTAAACTATAATAAAAAATAAAAATTTTTATGACTTTCCTTGATTTTATTTATGATAAAATCTTTTCTATAAAATCATATAAAGAGTAATAAAATTATAACATTACTAAAGGAATATTATAAAGGTTATCGAATTTACAGGTAACTAGAATCTATTTAAACATTCGATCTAAATTAGCTCTTGTAGAAAACAATTTTATTATTAAAATAATTCTATCAACGATTAGAATATCGAACAGCCCAGAAACTAATTACTGTGTAATAATTACATTTACGTTTAATTATTCAAAGTTTTAGATGATGCATAAACAAAGTGAAAAGATAACATCATTAACAGTTTCGACAGGAATTATTTTATGACTATGGCTTTTCTTCAGTTTTAAGTATCAAAGTGCATTACAAATAAATACAAATAATAGTACTACCGTTTTTAATATTATAATCGTTTAATAAGAAGATAAATTTTATTCTATCGACTTTTCGCTAAAATATGCATTAAGCAATCAGTATTGTGAAACTTTCTGTATAAATAAGAGAATTGTTCAATGGCACGCACACATAATTATCTCGATATGTTTTATGACAGAAACGATTACTCGAATCACTTTTGATAAGCATTATTCATTTTTATTACAATTTTTATCTTATTCTAAATTTATGATTATTATACATTTTTTTTACTATAAATAAATTTAAAAGAATACATTAAATGATGCAAACATGTTACAAAATGTAAACATTTTTATTTAATAATTTTGTTTTATTATTTAATTCAAAAAATTCTAGAATTTTTATTGACTGTTGTTATAATTTTCCCATTTGTTAAGATAACTTATTTTACGAGCTAATTGTTTTTCTAAACAAATAAACAATCAGTTTTTCGAGATCACGTAGAGGTTAAAATAAAAATTATAGCTGCTAAAATAATTTATATCAGAAGAAAGTAGTTATAACAATATTATTTTTTTTTTTCTGATATAAATATATAATCAAATTCAAAAAGTCAATGATGGCTGCAGTTATTAAAAAAGAAGAATGGAGCAGAAACATACAAAATAATTTCATTTCAAATCTACACGAAACTAAATAAAATTGAAAAAACATTTATTAAAATTAATCTAGATTAATCGGTCTTATTATAACTTTTTATACAACGAATTAAAAATTTCTTTTTTTTTTTTTTTAATTCGGTTGGGTAGTAAATACGAAACAATTTGTTAATTAAATCTATTTTTCTTTTTATCATTCATCATTTCGAAATTTGCATTATTCAGAAAATGCTTTTAATTGAATTACAATCTAGTTCAATCCATTAAAGTATTAATAAAATTTTAATTTTCTCTTAGATATATTCATATGCATTGTATTTTTGGTATATTTAATATACAGTATACCGTATAAGGATTCGTATCTTATATTAATTTTTAATTATTCCGTTATATAAGAGATTAATAATTATTTTGTAATTCAAACAAAATTTCTGTAAGAATATCGATCAGAATAAGTTGAATGGTACGCATTTGTTACGCAACAGACGACACAGAAGAGAAGAAATCTAGTGTGTCGTCTGCTACAGTTATTTTAAGAAACCGTAAAGTAGACACTAGGATAGTTTTCATAAGGAATAAGAAATTCGCATTAAAAATTAATGACGATCTTACCGTTCTTAAGAACGAAACATCGTCCTGTTCGGATCCTCCTTCTGCCGGATCCCCCATTTTCTATCCTTTAGTAAAAACCAGCCTAAGCTGGTTTGAATTCAGGAGAAATCTTTTCAAACCAAGGCTGTATCGGTTAGGCTTAGATCCACTGTTCGTAGTTGTCGTTTCGCCTCTTCACCGTCTGATGTTCAGTTACTGAACATGAAGACGGTTAATGGGACGAATACGAGTCTTGAAGTGAAGCCGGATAATACAAGTAAGCGATGGCAAAAGTCTACAGGATACTATTTTGGTTGTAGAACTTTCGGTTGCGCAGACGCTGCATTAGCGTGTTCTTGTTGGCGTTGTGCCGAGACTGCCGCTTTTGCACGTGATCTCCTTCATCGTATGCGGATGAGAACCTTTTCCATTCTTAGACCCATTCTCCTTTCCAATTTTGCAGTATCGGCAATTGATTTATTCAAATATTTTTATTTATATGTGATGACGATTACGATAAATCTATTTGGAATAATATAAATAATCATTTACAAATCGCGATAAGGCGGAAAAAAATCATTAACGCTTATGAATTCTGATGACTGACTGTCATTTAAATCGAAAATCTAGTACGGTAATTTTAAATTAAATAATCGAATTTAATTAATTATCCAGTAAATGTTTGATTTTTTTTTTTTTTTTAATATTTTTAATTTTCTGCATAGTGTATTTTTTTAAACAATTTCGACTTTTAATATCTTCAGCACTCGTAAATTTTTACGGATTATTTAATAATTTCTGTAATACTGTATTGCAATTAGATGCTGTTTTCATTAATTTTACAGATATCAACTTAATTAGGATAAATATACTCGATTAAATTTGCATTTATTAGCGAATTAATAATAATATTTTTATTTAGTTCAGCAATCTGTTCCATATAAATATAAATGCTGTAAGTTAAAATATTATTTAATTTCTCCCTATTTATTTTCATTCGCAGGAGACAAAATTTACAATTGCTTAGTAATTGATATTAAGAAATTTCTAGAATTATTTTAAGACAGAACAGTTATTTTAGCTGGCTTCAGATAACACAATAAGTGGTTACTGTAGTGTAGTTTGGAACAGTAGATGTTTTTTTCCCCCCTTTTATTCTTTGCCAAGACAATAGAAAAATGTGATGTTTGAGCTTATTCAAAAAAGAAAACAAATGATTAGTAACGATTTATGAGCAAAATAAATAGGATATTAAGGGAAATTTTGTTCTATAATAAATAAATTTCAAATAATTATCTAAAATTTTTAAATTATTAATAAATCCGATCTAAAGAGTAATTGTGAAAATTAAATAAAATTATATATAAAAAAAAAATCGCATCAAATTTAATTTTCAAATACAAAATAATTACGTAAATTTAATTAGCATATTAAATATTATCTGCTGATTTGATTTCTACTAATGTATTCCACACATGGTTAGCGATGCTATCCTTGCATAAAGTTACAAGTTTTTGAAAATAAATTCGTTTGAGATTGAGCGAAACAAAGCATAATAATTTTCGCAGCGATATATGCAGATTCCTTTAAAAGTTGTGTGCTGTTATGTGGAATGTAGACGTTAATGAATGTCGTCTTACAGCAATTGTGTCAAGACTACGTAACTACACTGAAAGCAAATTAATTATTATTTTAAAATACAGTATGTTAAAATGTTTTAGTATGCATTATTTTATTTTAAATATAAATTAAAACACTTATTTTCTAATTAAAAAAAAGAAGGGAAAAAAATCAACTAAAAATATAAATTTTTTTGTATTTTATTTATTGAGAATGATCGTGCTGACAGTTTAAGAAATTCTCAGAATATATTCTATCACTCGTAAATAATAATAGTAATATAAATAAAATTGATTGATTCAATCGGTCGAATTATAAAAAAAAAATATGTTTAATATCTTTTAAATATAAAAGTATATTTAAAAAATAGATAGAAGTATATATTTTTAAATGAATTTAAATAATATTTGATATAACTTATATATCAAAATATAATAATTATGATGAAATATTTGTCTTGAAATCTTATAAGAAACTGATAGATAATTCATCATTTTTTACTGATACCTGATTTATATTGATGATTCGTATTTATTGGTTTTTAGATAAATTAGAATAAAATTTGGACAGTGATAAGTTACAAGTTTTCAAAAACAAATTAATCAAATATAAAAATAAATCAAAAAAAAATATTTAATCAATATTATTTAAATATTTATATATTTAAATAATGTTGAAAATAATTAAAAGTAAAGTATATTAAATGAAAATAATATATTGTATATCATTTAAATATATTTATATATTTAATACTTAATGTACTTATTTTTTATCTTTTAATAGATATTATTTTATTTTGTTTTTTTTTTTTTATAAATTTTATGGAATTTTTACTTCTGTGTTAAATTATTATCTTAGATCTTCAGTGCAGAAATTTCATTAGAAAATTTTGTTGATTTTTTTAATAAACAATTCATATTTACATAATTATTTATAATTACAATATATAGTTTAAAATTGAATTACTGAAATTAGTTTATTCATTTTATGACATCTGTTCGGTCTGTTGAATGATTTTGTACTTTAGATTATTGATTTTATTTGAAGGCTAAGCCTACTGTCCATTTCGTAACTGGAGAGTCAATATAATGATTTTTAAACTCATAGGTCTGTGAAATGAATAGAAAATACAGAAATGATAAATCGATTTTGGAGTGTGGAGTATCTATAATATTTTATAATATAAAAACATTCAAAGGAAAAAAAATAGTGAAATATAGTATTACATCATAAAATGATAAATTAAGCCAAAATTCTTTCTCTATACATCGTTGTCTGAATTTAATGTTTTTTTTTTTTTTTTTTTTTTTTTTTTTTTTTATATATTCGCGTAATTTATATGTTTAGTTTATATTTACAATAATTTTAGACAAAATAAAATAGAGGTTGTCTCTTATTTACGTTGAAGGGATGCATTCCTAAAAATGGCAACTTATGTCAAAACAACATAAATAAAACAGTTTTCACAAAGGCTATGCTAAATGCACAAATTATAAAAGCAATATGCCTTACAAACTAAAAGAAGTTGTGAATTCATCAACTAAATCATTGCTTAACTGTTTATTAAACAAACATGATATGATATTAAGAATTAAATCTAAACACTATTGTATCATTTGATAGATGTGCTATTTGCATTAATACTTAGCCTGGAATTTTTACATTAGTGTGTGGAGAGTATGCATTTTTTTAAAATATAAATCAACTAACTACAATTTTTAAAGCATTATATTTTTAGTATTTTTATGTAATATCATTTCAAACAGTAGAAAACTTTTTAATTTTCTATAAAATAATATTACATATAATTATTTATCCCACAATCAATTAGCCTAAGTAAGAAATAAAGCACAAACATAGGAGATTAAATATCTGGAAAACGTTTTCGGATATCCAATAACCGTTGTCAGGCGAACATATGTTGTATTCATAGAACAGAATTTAAAATTACAAATTGCAATAAAAATACTATTAAATATTAAAGTATTATAGTAGATAACTAAAAGAAAAACACAAAATAAATAAATATGTATATTATGTGTCTGTATATATATATATCTTAATAAATATAAATGCATAAAATTCATAAAACTATAACGAAGATAAAATTTACATGGAATAGGGACAGAGATTGAAATAAACAATATTTTATTTTTATCTTTATAAGGCAACAGTCGAATATTATGCCTTGTTGAATGATCTTATAGTAAGTCGAAGCAAGAGGGTTGTGGAGTAAAATAGTTACGTCATTTATATATTTTTCATATATGTATGAGTCATAAGTATTAATCTACCGAATACAGTAAAACTTCGATCTAATGTTTTCCAAGGGGACGGCGAAAAAGCACGTTAGATTGAGGAAAACGTTAGATCGAGAAACAGCAAAATAAAAAAGACGTACAGTACATATATAGGTAACGCGGACCTGCAAAATTTTGCAATGTGAGGAGACTATTAGTGAGATTTACAACCAAAAAAGTAGAAAATGTGCAGGTTATTGGCTGTAAGCCATATGCATTGTGACAACTAATGTCGTACCGATATGTATATTTCTCATAAGAAACTTATGATGACG
>WUQG02264510.1:0-20100 GCA_011317285.2 Androctonus mauritanicus | reverse complement strand
GAATAAAAATAATAGCGTACAAATGCGAAAACGTATAAATGGAAAACGTGCGAGTGGGATGATTTTACATGCAAAATACGTACAACGTACAATTACGAAAAACATAGAAGTGAGAAACGTATAAACGGGATTCTACTATATAAACTAATAATTAAAATATACTATACTCACAGTTTTCATGATTAGAATATTATGCGAAACGATCACACAAATTTCAACTACTGTATTTTGGAAAATATGCTAAGAGAATTCTTAAAAATAATTATGCATGGTTAAATGCCGTCCAATTGTTTCTGTTTCACAGCAATTCCATGAATCAATAACTTCCAAACCGCTTATCTTACTGAAGTCTTATAAAGTTTAGACGATGAATTTCTTTATTAAATTAATTCATCTCATATTAAGTCTTCCTCTTTTCTTATACTTTCTCGTTGAATTTTGACTTATGATACATCCAAAATATTGCAGTTTCTCAAATTTATCATTTGGGCTTGGTGGGATCGATTCGATATAACTGGATCTAAAATCAATTTATTCACTTTTTTAACCATCCCAAGTATGCAAAAAATTCTCTTCAACATAATGTTTTTTTTTATTTTTTTACTAACTTTCTTTGCTTCAATCTTTCGCCATTATATGTAACAAAAAAAAAAAAAAAAAAAAAAATACGAATATAAAATTTTAATAACAGATGGCAGCACCATTTATAATCATAAATTTATATTATTAATTATGAATTTATTAAATTAAGAATTGAGGAAATATTTATAAAATATTTATGAAATTTTATAAAATTTTTATCTCTCACTTAAAAAAAATGCTAAGATCTTAGAGAACGTTAAGTTAATGTCGACTAACACAAGCAGAATGTAGACTATCTATTGTTTTAGTTTCACTGCAAAAAAATCAAATGCAAAAATGACAGTTATTTAAATATTTTAATAATAACAGTCTTATATGTGCTAATTACACGTGATAATATTTCAATGCTCATTAATGCCGTGTAACAAAGATAAACAATCAATCTCACTGAATTATTGTTAACGTGACAGCCATCATTCTATACAAACACCTTATCGATCGAGTGTAAAGCTTATATTATCGTTGGTTACCACAACAAACAATTTTCGATTTTTATAAATTATGTTCTATATATATATATATATATGTCATATAAATTAAACATGCTCTTAACAAAGAGTTTTATAACAAAATAATGTTTTTTTTTTTTCCGCATCAGTTCTCGTTAAAAATTTTTTTAACCTCTTCGAAAACTTCGTCCGGAGATAGGGTAGCATCCACTCTCTTAACAGTATCCAGTTGATCGTAATGCTGTATTATTGGCATAGTATCGCGATGATAAGTCTGAAATCTCTTCTTTAAACTATCCGGATTATCATCCGATCTTCCACTTCCTTCTGCTCCTCTTCGCAAACATCGCTCGATGCAAGTCTTTAAAAAATAATTATTAAAAATATTTTAAAAATTATACTCTTATAAAATTATATTTATACATATAAATAATTTAATCTGCTTATTTTAATTGTTATTAATTTTTAAACTATAACGATTAATTCTAGAAATTAATTCGGGAGAAAATACGGAACGACCATTACGTACAACACGTATCTAACCTTGAATTTTCACTGCACTATGAAACTTTTCCTATCGATGTATTGTTTTATATTCTCACGTCATACTCATACACGATTTCCCTGTTTATATTTTTCTATTGATACTTATGATTTTCCCTGTCTACGTATACACACCCAGTTTCTCCGAATCATTATTTTTTTACACAGTACTCTAGACTGCATTTCATTGTTTACATATTCTTTCTACTTACGTTTTTTTTTGCTGTGTTATTTATAAACTACCAGATACGTATTAAATATTCTATTTGTCGACACTTGTTTCTATGTTTAAAACAGTGTAGCTAAGAGCGAAGTGATCGTGTCGGAGTTAAAAATGGACGGCGTTATAATAATTTAAATAATAAGTTAAATATATCATCTCTCAAGGACTAAGAAGCTTACTGTCGTCGCCGATTTATGCGCTGTCTACTTCACAAAAACATTACGAGAAGTTGCACGACACGGATATTCTGTTGTCAACTCGGCCATATATCGTCTAGTGAATAACGTTCGATAGTGTACGGGATCAGTTCAGCAGGAAAGAATCGTCAATTATAATTAAACATGCCAACCTTCCCCATTATAGTCGATTAGACACTTTCGTCTCCCTCGATCCAGCAAAAGAACTCACCTCCTCGCTGCATTCGAAGAATAATACGAACTGAACATTGGCTTTGTCTCCCATCTGTCTGTTCCATCCTTCCAAATTATTTTCGTTGCGTGGGAAGCCATCAATCAAGAAGTTCTCTGCTCCGCTTTCGATCATGGCTCGTTCCAAAAGGGAACATGTTATTTCTACCGGCACTATCGATCCGTTGCGGATGTGATGCTCTATGAGTTCGCCATACTTGGATCCGGGGCTGTTTCGTTCCGCTCTCAATAAATCACCAGCCGAAAGGTGGACGTAACCAAATTCTTTCGATATTTTCTCGCATTGAGTCCCTTTTCCAGAACCTGGAGCTCCCAAAACGAAAACAACGTTCGGCCTCATCTCGCTTACCTTCTGTTTTCGGACTCGGCCGTGACGTCACTCTTCATCGGCGTTTAAGCTTTGACGTCACGGTAATAATTAAATAAAATTTTAATTTTAATTTTTACTACCAAAATTCGTTATTAATTTTTAGTGTATTTAAATAATACTGATTTAAACACCATATTACGGCTTCCGTTTTCGATTAATATAAATAAATACAGTATACGACGATCGATATAAGTCACATGATAAACGATATTCTCAGTAACTTCCTAATTAAATTCAATTTATTCAATTCACGTTAACTTTTATGTTCAATTAAATAATACATATACAAAGAAGCTAAATTTAGTAAATATTTAAAAATAAATACTAATAAAGAGTAGACGCGAAAGCAGACGACTTTTGCAAGTCACGTGATCTATTAATGAAATTTTTAAAAATAAAGTGTTAAATAATTCTTCCTAATAAAAATAAATAAATTTCCACTTTATAGAAATAAATATTAGTATATTTAAAATGAATACATTTATTAAATAAAAATAAATATTTATAAATCGCGTGACTAAAGAAAAAAATTTTAAATCTCTAATTTTCTTGATTTCGATTTTTCGCAATTATGTAAATGAAATCGATATAAAAATCGAGTTTTAAAAGTTTTTTTTTAATAATAATTTAAAAGAACTTTTAAAATATTCATGAACGCGATAAAGAAAATATTCAAAATTAAATAAAATTCGTTAAAAATTTTTAAATATTTTATTTTATGCTAACAGAATATTTATTAAATAATATCTCAATATTTGAGCATATTAATAATCGTATCATTGTTACGTCAATAGTAACATTGCTTTCGTTACACATTGCATTACCATCACAGCGATGTCATTTCGACACAACCATGATGACATATTTGGGTCCTGTGACAAATCTGACGATTGTTATCCCAACGATAATTATGTTTGGGACCTCGCGATCCATCCCAAAATTATTACCGCAAACTTTAACCGTATTCCAACATTAGCGCGTTTTAGTCGAGATCTCAAAATGACACAAATCCAGAATTTCGCTATTGTCAACATGATTGTGCCCACATTTGGCATTACAATGCCCACGGCTATCGTGAACCGGAAATGCTTCCGAATTTAAACTCTCCATCCCATTTTATGGAGATTTATAACTGCCACAGACAGACATTATCTTTTATTATTATTATAGATTAGCCTCATATCAATAGCGTATTAATTTAAAATTAACATAATTGGAAACGATTTAAATATTTGATGATATGCAATTCAATTAAAATCAGGTAATTTATTGTAAATAAAATAATTATATGCGATGTAGATGGAATTTACTATTTATAATCTCCATCTTTATATATATATTTATATCAAAATTTATGCCAATGTCTACCGAGTGCAATATTCTCGATTAATTAAATAGTGTTTATCAATGAAAGCTTGCTTATAACAAGTAAAAAAATTAAAGGTCAGCAACGTCACGTGATGGAAATGTCAAATGAAATTTAGTATGCATTTTCATAATAGTCAAAAGTATCATTATAAATGTCGCATGATTAAAATAAATTAAAAGTCTGAATAACATATCACATGAGAGAATTACAAATTAAATTTTATGTTTATCATCATATTTATGAAATTAAATTTATTTTTTTATCATTTTTTTTCCGATGACTGAAAATATCTTTTGATGTAACCAACTACAAATGCAACTTAATAAAATATATAGTTACAAATATAGAAAATTAATTCTGTAAAAAATTTAAAATATTTTAAAATGCCAAAAATATCGAGTGATAGATAATTCAAGCTGTGTTTTTAGAAAATAATTAGCAAAAATTCTATGGTTGATGTATTAAAAATTTATATACATCGATGATAAAAACTTATAGAAAGATACGTTATAATTGATCACGTGACTTAGGAAGGTTAAATTATTTTTAAACATTTTTTCAATATAAATTTAATTGAAAAATATTTTCATGCAAATAAATAACGAATTAAAATTAAGAAGGATTAAAAAAATAAACAGCAAAAATGATTTAAAAAAAATTTAAAACGTTTAGCAGCAGACATTCAGGTGATCACGTGACCTTAAAATTTTTAAATGAAAAATTAATTATAATATTATTAATTTTAACAAATAAATAACACGGAAAATAAAACTGGCACGAAACCTTTCTAATTTTTCTTTAAATGTAATGTAATTAATTAAATGTAGGTCACATGACGTGATACATTTTTAGACAAATTACAAAATTGGCTATAAATTAATTTCTAGAATCTAAAAGTAAAATAATAATGCTTCCCCTTAACTAACAGGATATTATCTTTAAGTAACATATATTAAAAGGGATCTTTGAAATTAGGCGGAAGTTTAACAATGGCTAAGTCACGTGATATGCAAGGACAACTATGAGAGAATTCAACTAGTTATATATATATATTTTATTCAATAGATTTTAATAAGACAAAAATAGAGAAAAATCTAAAGTGTTATAATAGTAAATCGAGCCTGTGACAAGTAAATTGCTCTTAAATATCGAAGAAAGACCGGGGGAGCGATTTTTAAACAAGTTCTCATAAACGAAATTTCCAAAATAAAAAAAATAAAAAATGGCTGCCAGTCTAGGACGAAGTTACACTTTTTTTTTTTTTATTTTAACTTAAAAACTCGTTAATGTATTAAACAATGAACGTGATATTCGACACACGAGTAATGCATTGAAATCAAAGAAGATTTTTTTTTTAAATTTATTATAATTTTTTTCTTTTTTTACTAAAAAGCATTAGAACTTAACCTTGTAATTTGTGACATCTGTAATGACGTTGTGATAGTCCTAAAATTAGATTTAAAATTAGTTATCATGCTTAATAATCTCATTTTTTTTCGTCACGGTTTAAAAAAAAAAGTTTGGATAATTATAATTATTATTTTTTTAACTTCGTTTAAGCTCGTTTTAATTATTTTTCAAACGTTAATTATGTTATGCGACGAAGAAGGAATCAAAAACATTGAAGTAAGTCAAACTTCCATGCTTTCTTTATAAGAAGAAAAATGAGTAAAATTTACGACCAAAAGAGGTAAGATTCTACTTTGACTGTCTCGCGTTTTCGCGACGCGGCGCGCACATATTAAATGATTATATTATCGTCTAATATGCAAAATATGATAATACGATAAAGTAGATGTTAATATCGTCCACGTACACATTAACTTCTATTTTATCGAGCACGAAAAAGAGCGAAAGGCATTAAGGCGCGCAATAACGCGACTTAATACAATATTCATAGACGCGTCGCATTAAGATCCGACGCGTTAACGCGTGGCAGACAAAGTAGAATCCTAGTACTAAAACAATCGTTTCAGATAAAATTGACATCACAAAAGTGCTGCCATATACGAAAATATGCAAATTACGCATTTAATAAATTAAAAATCGCATTAAACATTCTTTTTAAAATGCTATAATTTTTCGAATGATGAAAACTTCTAAATATTCATATATGGAATAATTTCATGCTATGATTTAACTTTTCCATTTTATTTTTTTTAATTCGTGTATTAATTAAAAGGATGCAGAAAAAGTTGCATTAATTCTCTATTGAATTAAATAATAAAGAAAAAACAATCAATAGTTTCCTGCATCTACTAATTAAACACTTAAAAATTAATAAGATCATAAACTAACCAGATGATGTTTAAAGAATGCTATAACTAGAATCGCCATTAAAAAAAAAAAAGTCGCTCGTTAAGAAGTTAGAATGAAATTAAAGCAAAAATAATAACAATAATAAAAACTATTTCGTCTTTCGGTCTTGTTTAAATTTTAATTAAAGAGGAAGACGTACAACTTCCTCACCTTTTGAACAGTTTTATTGACATTAATCGCAATTAATACGGAGATAAGTATAAAGTAAACGTAAAGTATAAATATTCAATATGATTATACATCCAGGAAATATTTTCTAACCGATTTCCTCCTACATTAAATGAACGATGAAAGCTTACACATGTGTCAGGTGGCTAATGATACCGGTTTAATTAACCAGTATTCCGGTCATAGATTTATTTCTCTCCGCTACTACTCCAATGAATATAACCCCGACGTTCCATCTTGTGACCACGTGAACCCAAAGCAACTCTGCACTTCAAACTAAAGCTTTATTCCATTGTCGTATCCTCATTACAGCCAGTAATTTTCTCATCAACGAAATGTTGCCGGGGATGTTCCATCTGGTCTCTACTTGCAAATAAACCGAGTCATGGTCATTGTTAGTTCATCAGAATCCGTCCAATGGTTGATCATGATCAATTGAGTTCAATCAAGGCGACCTTCTACACATTTTCCAAATGAGTATTTAAAAATGTTACAACCTCCTGTTGATCCCTTTTACACTTCTGTTTCTGTACCTGCCCTTCCTCTGTTTTGGATTATGAGTTCCAGTTTTTAAGCGGTAAGTCGAGAGTCGAGCGGGATTATTTTTTTTCCTGGTATAAAAGTCGAGATTATCATTTTTTTTTTTTTTGCTTTGGTTTTTTTCTTACAGTCGTTTGGCCCGTACTGGTCCGTTCTAAGTACTAGCGCCGCAGGAGTGTGATGATCTTATTCACCCCTGCAGTCTTGGTACTTAACACGGGACAGTCGTATCTCATCTTACAACATATGCTAAATATTATTCGTAAGTATACGTAAGTACAACTATCTCGCAACATCTTTATCCATTAAAAGGACGCTTAAGTTTCTGCCAAATTTTACTTAGATGATGTATCGGTTAACAATCTCGTTTTTTTAGTCGTTTAAAGGATCGAATAGCGATTTTTTTACGGGGAATTAATCAGGAATTCGATCTTCCTTCTTGGAATTTTCACGCTTACTGCTTGATACTTTGCATTATACATAGCTTACTCGGAAATTATCCTGTTGTAACTTAAGAATTCAATGTTATCATAACTTAAAAGAGTCTTTATATAACCGAGAATATAATTCTGTAAATAATATAAGTTAAAGAAAACTCTCCGTTTTCTCTCCAGCCTTTGATTGATATGTCCTTATCAATTAACTTTACAGGATGACTTCAGTTTCTCCGAATTTTTTTCGTTGTCAACAGGATAAAATAATTGAGTTTCAGACATTATAAAAATTTATGTATTGTTCTAAATAACAACTGAAGTTATATATTTATAACGCTGCTTAATAATATACAATTTAATGATTCTAAAATATGCAAAAATTCACTTCTAAGCGCAAAACTTGGAAAAAAATTTAACAACCATAAAGACATAAATATAATGTATGATATATTATATAATAAAATAAAAATTTAGTTCCTTATACTGGTTACAATAAGTAAACTTTCCTCTTAAATATAACATTTCGGTGGATATAAAATAATTTTTTTGATCAGAACAATTTACAATAGAGTTAGCTTTGAAAATTAATGCAATTCATCCATGATTTTCTACTTAACTATAAAAAAAAAAAATCCAAAAAATTCGTGTTACCCATTAACTCATACTCGAAAATACTCATTAATAATAATAAATGCATATTTTTTATAATTTTAATCTTTATAATTTTAGGTGAAACTGGAACTAGGATAAAAGAATGGATTTAGAATTTTTATCAGGCAAGAAAGTACGAACTAGGATTTTAATTTCATCATGAAGAAATAAAACAAAATATTGTATAGTACTATAAAATTGTTATCATGTTAATCAAACCTGTATAGGTCTACATATCAATAAAACACATCAATCTGGCATAAGAATGGTGACAATCTTCATTTGTTAAATATATTTACACGAAATTTTTTTCTGGAAAATATTCAAGTAATGGATATTATTCCGGAATATTATTACATATTTTTAAAACCCTTTCAATATGTCGTAATATTGAATTACGATAATATTCTCTAAAGTTTTTTTTTAATTTTATGAAAAAATAATCATAAAAAACTTGTGATAAATAATATTTTTTTTTTTTTTTGCCTAATTATAAAGATAACATACAAAAAGAATGTAAAAATAAATATAATTTATTTTCTTATGTAGCTTTACAGCCGCTTTTCACACGCCTGGTACTAAGCGGTGGGGCATTTCAGTGCCTACCACATCATTAGTATAGTTAAGTATCAGATGGAGGATGGGGCTCATCGAGCCAGGCTGGACTCTTCATGAGAAACTGGAGATGAGGCTCTGGGAATTGAACCTGCATCCTCTAGAGTGGCAGCACAACACACTATCATTGTGACCATCCTGCCAACTAAAAAATATCCTCATCTGAGTTGTTAACTGTATAAAAATAAAAAAAAAACAATAATTATAAAATAAAATATTGGTTTGATCACAAAACTATTTTTCTGTAATCAAACGAATCATCCATTTGTATGCATTCGTCATCCATTTGAGTAGCCTTGCGTTAAAGTCATCGTTTATCCAATTATTTTGAAACAAAATTTCCATTCTAACATTTAATTAAGTTGATAATTTATCAATTTATTAAATAAAAACAAAAAATTTTAATAAATGTAAATTTAATAAATTTTATGAAGTGAAACTAAACTATCTTTGATTTTGAGGAACAGCCACTTTGGTAGAAGTGATTAGCAATGCAACAAACAGTCGAACGATACTGAGGAAGTAATATATTTTACAGTTTGTTTATTTGCATCAGAGAATAGATTTTGGGTTTTTGTATCCTCGCTAATTATCTCTAAATCGAAGATATTTTATAAATATATATCGGAAACACGTATGCAAATACCTGACTATAGATTTTTTCAAATATCTTCCCTATCAAATATCTTTAGAAGATACATCTTCCCTATTGAGGAAAAATTTATAAAGTTGGACAATTAAGTTTCGAGACCATTTTTTTATTTTATATTAGTTAAGCTAGCAATATCGTCGTTCCAGTTATGCATTCATGGTGTAGCATGAGAATATTCAACCAAGTTTCAATTCGCTATATGGTATTAATTGTTTTAATTGTTAGGTGAATAATAGTCTTATGAAATAGCTATTATTAAAAATAGAAAGAACTATTATTGTTTCTAAATTTTTGTTCAGAAATAAATTATGATCATAAAATACAGTCTCTATTTGCTAAATTTAGTACTGTGTGTTTTTGGCTTTTTTTCAAAATTTAAAAAAAATTATTTGAAAAAGAGATGTTTTCACAAATGAAAATAAAAGAAATTTTGAAGGTGTCCACAGTTGATAAATTTTGGCAGCTATTTCAATTAATAGTGGACACGCTGGACCAAAGTTCATATTTGTATGATTGAATGAATTTTTAGAATTCTAGTCTCTAAACTTATAATAGACTATTACTATTTACTTAAATTTACTGAAAAGTGAAAAACAATAAATTTTCTTAATATCATTAATATAAGTTTTCATATATAAACGATAAATGTTTAACAAGAGATTAGGCAAATGATTCGAAATATAAAACCCATCCGTCAAAATTCTTATTTTATTCAATTCTCTTGATTGTTTTTCCTGTTGTTTCTTACGCCTGTAAGAAACCTTCTTATTATTGCCCAACTGGACAATACTAAGCGAAGAAGAATTCCAATACCCATTGATCAAACTGATTCTAGCCAAACTGTAATTCTCTAATATGATGCTTTCCATAAATCCAAAAAAAAAAAAAAAATTAATCTTTAAACAAACGGCCTACATACACTAGTGTCAGAAAGGCCATCAAGTGAAGAAGGATTCAAGGGTCCGAGCTTGGATAGTCCTGAAAAAATTTTGGAGGTATGTAACCAGGAATTCAATCTGAATCTTTTAGATGGGCATTTCTTCGGTCAGAGTTCATTGTTTAAAAACCTTTGCATCCTTGCTAGATATTAAGTGGAGAGCTATTCATCTGCCCATACCCATAGTTAAATATCTCTTGTTTTACGCTACTTTTCATCCTATTGAATACTAAACAATGAAGAATGATATCCATCACGGGCCGTCCATGCCCATGATAGATATTGGAATAGGTTGCCGGTGGTGAAAGTTAAGATTTATCTAGATGAGATCGAATCTTTTTCGAAAAAATTCTAGAGATGTGGAATCTGAGTATTAAACCCGGATCCTCCAAGTGATAAGCAAACACTTAACTATGTAATCATCTGTCCTATTAATAAAATCGGACGTCAAGTAAAAGACGGGATTTAACAAACGAGGCAGGAAGTGCTCCTGTGATCTTTCTGGATTTGAACTAAGATCGTTCGAATTGCCAGAAAACTATTTATTATGTGGTCATCCGGCCTATGGTCATTAAGTCTATTTTTTATTCCCCTTTCCAATCAGTGAGATTACTAAGGGACGGGGTCAGTTCCAACCACGGGTTGCACCTATACCGTGGAGGGGACTGGATGGTGAAGGACGGGGATCATCCCTTCCTTCCATCCGGCCCCCCAAAAAATTCTCTCCTAGAAAGATTTTTGGGAAACCGGGTCGAACACCACGAAAAATCTTTTCGGGAGTTACCAAACTGGGACGCGAACCCTGGTCCTCCTGCATGGCACGCCGACAGCGTTAGTTACCACTCGGCCATCCTGCCGCCAGTCATTAAGTCTGATAATTGGCAGATGCTATTAACTTCTATTCTGAATACCTTATTAAATTTTTTGAATAAAGTACTTATTTTCTCAATTTTATGTAATTTTTCACAGATAACCTATAAATAAATTTATATTTATAATTTGATAATATATTTTGCATTTTAAATAAATGTTTATCAAAACAATGTTATAATGTACAATACAATATTATATTATATTTATGGTTTTTTGATCAACAGATGACGCCATATTCCATTCTGGAAGAATACCATGTGACGGGGCGAAACAAGCCTTTCCACAGGCTGCTCACCTCTACGGAGAGGTTAATTGCATTATGGAGAACGGAGATTAATTGGCAGGGTCCGGACCCCATGATAAATATTTTCAAGGGTGGGACCCAAGACTCGAACCCAGGTCCTCCAGATTGGAAAACCGAAGCGTTTCCACACGGCCAATGTATTTATGTTTAAGAATAACATGGGAGCTCATATAAATTTATATTTTCTGATTTATTCTCTTGTATTTTATTAATAATAAATATTAAACTAAAATAAATAATATATATATTGTATAATAAGATAAATAAATAATTTAAAATACTAAAATTTTTGAAAACAAATTTTTAAAAATTCTAATCAGTAGAGGGCATTAAGTGTAGTCTGTTGAAGTATCGTTTGGTACTTGATTTTTAGTATTATGATAATGTTTATGTACTGGTGATCGAAAGTGATATCGAAATGTTCCTTTTAAATTAGTAATATTTTAAATAATGAATTTATTAGAATTGGTATGGAGAGTGACACGATGACCTTGAATTTGTCTGGTACCGATGGAAAAAACCTAAATGCTTTGTTCATCATCAATGGCATCCGTTCCTCTCCTACTCTTTTAGTTGAAAATCTGAAGTTGGAATTACCCTTAGATAAGTTCGATCCTGATACTGCTTCAAGGATTCTACAAGATAATGGTGTGATTGAAAATGTTGATACAACAAGAGGGTACGATTTCAAATCTTTACAGATTTCTTATTCATTTTAATATACTCTGCCCTTATATTTTCCCACTATATGTTACAATGTTATTTTTTGTGAAAATTTTATTGTTAATTAACAAAAGAGTAACATATTACATGACAAAATATAGAATACTCAGGAAAATTTTTAAATCTTTGTAATTGTTAAAAATGTATTAGATTCAAAACGTAAATTAGATATTTAACTCTGCTTATGTGATATCAATTTTGAATGCACATGTACTAATAGACAAAATGTTTGTGCTTAGCATTAACCAAAGTGCATTACTTGCTTCATTTGTGATTATTGTATATACACAAATCATCAAACCGAATCAGTAAAATTGCATGTTGTGTTTGTGTAACACGACATGCAGTTTTACTGATAACACACTGATGTTTTTGTAATACATAAACATTCAACATGCAATTTTATTATTATATTGTTATAGGGAATTTTATATTCTTATTCTGTTTATAGTCTTTCTATTAGAGGAATGCTGTGTTTAATAATCACAAGTGAAGTAAATTCTGTGCTTTGTATGTATGTGTTTGTTTGTTGTAAAATATTGTTAAAAAATGGAGTGAGGAATGATATTAAGAAAAACAACATTTGGTATAGTTGAGCATTTGCATTTGGTATTGTTGACATATTGAATTCTGTGAAAGTTTGTGATTTTTCATTTTTACCAAAGTATATTTAAATACTTTAAGTGAAACTATCTACTTAATTGAATTTGAAATATTTTATTGCTCTGTAATATTTGGAATTAAAATATATTTTATTGTGCAGGTGGTCCTCAACTTCCAACAGGATTTGATTTGAACCTTCACATTGTAAGTCTGAAATACCCAATATTTATGATGACACAATACAGTATTGTAGTAAAAATTAAACAAAGTTAAAAAAAAAACAATATGGATAGTGCCAATACATCAGATTATTGCATATGGGACTTGTATGCATTGTAAATTGCATTGACTAATTACAAAATTTTAATTACATCATTGGTTCTTAACTTTTTTGTGGAACATTTTTAATTATAAAAATTTTTTTGGAACATCAAAATCAATAATAATTTATATTGATAGAACAACTTTGCTTCTTTAACACAAACTATATAGGAAAAACCAAGCTCTGTAAGCAAAGAAACTTTTTTATTATCATAATATATCAATAATATCAATAATATGCTAATATAAAATGCCTCCATTTTCTAATTAATATTAAAAATATACATGTAGTTTTTAATATGTCTTTATTAAAATTAGATTTCATTCATTACAGGAATGTATGAAACATTCATATATGGATAGTTCACAACTTTATATGTTAATTCATTCTTGGGGTGAGATAATAAAAATAAGAACTCATAAACCAAAAATCAATTTCCCATAGACATAATGATGCTATGAGTTAAGGATTGCATGTATAAATAAATTTTATAATAATCTAATTAATAGATAACATATGTCAAATTCTTTATATTTAAAAATATAGATATCTCTCAGTTTAAAAATTTTTGATTTAACAGAAGGCATAAATATATATATTTTTATTTTATAAAGATAATATTTACTTTTGCAAAAAACTAATACATTATTGATCATTATGGAATAAAGACAAATTACTTTTGCTTTCACTAGGGATCCAGTATTAAATCTGGAGCTTAATTTATACTGATAATATGACTATCTGTATATAATTATCCACTGTAATTTGTTTAAATCAATGTTTTCTTGCTTGTTTTCTTTATTGATTTGTATCAGATTTATCAAATTTTCTATTCATACCATTGATTTTAAGATAATTCACTTGTGTTTTCACTAGAGCAGTCATTTCAAACTCATTTTAATTCAAGGGCCATTTAATAAGCTTGTAAGATTGCCACAGGCCATATTACATTTAATTTTTTTTAAATTACATTTTAGAATAAGGATTCAGATATATAGATAGGATAATTAAAAACATTGTGTAATCAAATGAATATATTACAAAAATATATAATTACTACATGATTGCTTATAATTATACATATTTTTTTTATTTTATTTCTCGCTATCAATCTTTAACTTTCTGTTAACTGTTAAAAGTCATGTTTTCTGTACAAAAACAAAAGCTTAAATGAAAATTTTATAAATTTAAATAACAATAACTGTTTACATTTTTTCAATAAGTTAATAACACAACAAATAAATCTTTAACAAGCCTGTTAGCATGTTTTTATACGCTTTCTTCAAAGAGGGATTGTTTGGAACTTGATCGTTTATTTGTCTATCCAAAAAAATACAGGTTCTTATTTATAGCTTTTTGTTTTCTGAATAAGAAATTTTGTACAAAATGATATAGTCCTAGCAGGAAAGCACTTAGATTGCATCACCAATCTGAAAGATCAGTGCATATTACATCTGATAAGGCCAATTGAAAAAACACTCATGCAATTATATTTCATTAAAATCAAACTAGTGTATCATAGTATATGACATAGCTACGAAGTGACAGTTACTTCCTGTTATCTCATAACATATTGATTTTCATTTTAGTTAAGAGAGTTGAGGGCCACAAAAAATCATATCAAGGGCTGAATGCGGCCTGTGGGCCACCAATTTATACTATTAATTGAGTTTCAATAATATATTTATTGCTTTTTTCAATTGTTTTGCAATTATATAACATTATTTAACTTTATAAAATAATGATTGTTCATTATTCCGGCTGTATAAATCTCTAATATTGTATATATTTTTTATTAGTATTGTTCTCCTGGAAAGTGCTACATCTAACCAATGTAGTGTTTTAAATAAGTAAATTGTTTTGTTCTTATTACTATTAAAATAGTTACCATAATCAAATCTATTATTAATGAATTTTTAATAAATAGAATTGAAAAATCAATACTAATTTCCAGAAAACTAGATTTACTTTTATCAATAATTTAGCAGAATGAAAATGTTTAAGAATTACATAAATTAAGATGATATTTGATTAAAATTTGAAAATATTTAATTAATAGACAAAACTACAATGATTGGCAAAAGTTTATTGTCTTATTAGACTTAAATTCAAAAATTACTGATACTTAGCAGCTCTGAAATTCAATCAAATGGCAAGTAATAGATTAAATAAATAATAATTATTGTAAATTAATGTATTATAATATACTTAATTATATTTATATTAATACTTTTGAAATGCTTTAGCCATCAATAAATAAAATGGTGGTCACTTTCTGGTATCCAAGAACCAATTAAAAATTTTTGAAATTAATGGGAAATGAATTTCTGATTTATAAATTTTCAATAATAGATGCAATAAAATTCAACTCCGTATGCAGTTGTGATTACACTATTTATTGAAAACGAACATTTTCGGCAATGCATCCAGTTGCATCGTCAGGTTTAAACATTTATAGGTTAAGGATTCGAAATAGAATGCATAACAATACAAAAATATGAATATAGGATAACATAAAAATAAAAATAAATTAAATAACATAAAATAAAGATAAAATACAATAAAAACAAAACTAAAACTAAAACTAATGCCTAGTCGTACAATATGTAGATAAAGTTAAATACATAAACGATAAAAACTATAAATATAAACAGCCTGAATGGAGGCTGATGGTATTGTTTGAGCGCTTTTTTGTTTTCGATGGTGTCTTCACTGCTTCAGAATGTATCCCTAAGATGTTAGTTGTTCTGATGCCCAAGACTAGTATAGACATATAGTGGGTTGTGTATCAGTATAAGCTTAGCGACTTTCAGGTTCTCTCAATGAGGTATTTCCAAGCTGCCGGTACTTTGACTGCAGTGCTCTGGTTAATGGTCTTCTTCTTTCTATTTTCCTTCATAATTTCTATTGCCTCTACCATTGTGGCTTGGGACCTTCTTATTAAGGGCTTTATTATGACTTTAGCTCTGTCCCACTGTATCCTGATGTCCTTGTCGTAGGCTTCTGCTGCAATTGTTGTATTGGTGTTGCCTTTCTCAATGTCTTATCGGTGTTCTTGTAATCTTTGTCCTAGAGTTCTGCTAGTGACACCTATATATGCTGTCTCTTCTCCTGTTTGAGGTATGTGTACTGGTATCCTATAAACACCGGATCTTTGCATGTCTTCTCTTTTGGGCTTTTCGTTCCATAGTGTATTGAATATTGTAGTGGTCCTGCTACAGGCTGGCTTCTTGTCTATTTTTTTTAAGATATTTTTTATGGATCCAAGCTTATTCATCTGATGTGGGATTGAGATGTACTCTTGTTTATGGACTACTCTGGCATTATCCATTGTTGCAGCTTCTTTGGTCTCTGTTTAATGCTTGCTTCACCTTAGTTTCTATGGATTTTATGAAGCCCGCCTGATATTCACGTTGCTTGGCTACTTGATAAATGTAGTTGAGTTCTTCCGTTAGCCGTGATTCTTCTGAGCAATATTTATAGGCCCTTCTTATGTAGGCTCAAAATGCTGCTTTCTTGAAGGAGATAGGGTCGGGAGACCAGCTTGGTATTATGACGGGTTGATATTGCAGTTTTCTGTAGACGACTGTCACTAGACTGCCATTGTTAGGGC
Organism: Androctonus mauritanicus; assembly: GCA_011317285.2. Lineage (NCBI taxonomy): Eukaryota > Metazoa > Arthropoda > Arachnida > Scorpiones > Buthidae > Androctonus > Androctonus mauritanicus. The sequence goes on along the minus strand of WUQG02264510.1, from coordinate 3,322 downwards.
CTATTTCAATGTCCAGGTAGGTTACTTTTTGCTTGCTTAACTGGGTTTTACTTAGAGTCAGCCCGTACTGTGCTAGTGTAAGGAGATCCTCTAGGGGTTGGACTTCATTTTCATCTTCCCACACAAATTTCTTCAGGAATATCTTTCCAAGATCGCAAAACTCATTGAAGATGATGATGCTTATTTTATTTTATCAGTTGGTGTCAAAGGATAATCTTTTCAATTTAACCATGCTTCATAATGAGTTCTCATTCTATCTTTAAAGGGTTTGTTAACAGATACATCAAGTGATTGGAGTTGACTAGTCATATTTGCTGGTATTATTACCAGATCACAGTTTTTTGGTTTTATTTTAAGTTTAATGTCATTAGTTAAATGTCCCTGGAATGCATACAATTCTAGCATACTTCTTGTTTTAAAAAATAGCACCAGTTCTCTTCTCCGAAACATGTTCTAATCAATCTTTCATCAATTCGATTGTCATCTATGCATTCTTTTGTGCTCAAATTATAATGCTCTTAGAAAAAATTTCCTTGAGTATAATTTTTTGTTTAAAATAATAAAAAGTGGCAATTTTTTCCCATCAGCAGTTATAAAAAATATTATAGTAATTTGTGATTTTTCTTAAAATTAAAATATGGCCAGATAAGATGTGATTCTACACAGGTGCTATCAAACAGTAACTGGATTAAATCAGAAAAGTGTGAATAGGGAACCATCGAATTAATGATAAATGATCATAATACTATGCAGACATGTAGAGCATAAAGCAAAAACCCGATTGTTATGGAGTGGGAGATCGGCAGAAAGATGTTAAAATGTTCACTCTGAATTTAAGCCGCATTCAAATTTTACATCTTAAAAATTTGAATAAAAAGTGTGGCTTAAATTCGAAGTAATACGGTAATATTTGCTAAACATTTTTGGCTTAAATAAGCCATCTTCAGTAACTTTTAGCATAAAAAATATCAAATACATATTGATTCAATATTTTTTATGCTAAAAGTTACTGAAGGTGTTTTATTTAGCCAAAAGATGTTTACCAAGTATTAAATATCATTATTTTGCTTAAACATGTGATGTTGTCTAACTATTTAATTATTCAGGAAAGAAACAAAAAATATATAAAAAAGTATATAAGAAGTACATAAAACTGTTTGTTTAATAATCAAAAATAATTGTAAAAGAATAATTTAATGCACATAACATATTTAAAAGTTTGAAGTATTTAATATGAAATTTAAATTGCAGTAATTGATATTATTTTAATTGAAGTTAGTTATAGTCTTTTATAATTTTTTAAAGTTCAAAGCTAAATTTTATTTTTATTTTGAACTTTATAAGAAACATTTATCATAAGAATTAATGAAATTAAGCATTTTTTTATTTTAATTTTTTTAGTGTTGTTAACCTGTTCATTGTTGTTGATGTGTAATACACATCAAGGAAAACAATAAAAAATGATATAAGAAAATTTAATCCTGATTTTATTAATCGAGCTTTTGCAAATAGGTTTTTTTTTTATGTAATTGGTGAAAATATGTCACACTGACAATGAATCTTAAAATTTTCCAATTGCCAAAATGTTTTTTTAAATTACATGTAAACAAACATTATTTATATTTGAATGACTCAATAGAATTTGGATTTTTTTTTACCCCATCTTGTATACCTACCAAATCCATTCCAATAAATGATGATTTCGAAATTTTTGGAAAAATAGAATTTTTCTTCAAATAAGCTACAAAATTCTGAAAATTAAAAAAATATTGTAGAAGAAAATAAAATTTTTGTTGATTCTGTTAAAATAAACTAAAATTGATTGTAATCATTCATTTTTGTTTTAATTTCACCAAAATTTTGAGAAAATTGCAAAAAACAAAATATAAACACCCTCAAGCCATGTAAAGAGGTGTGGCATTTTTATTGCTTTATGGCAGCCACTTCTTTCCTGGGAAATTGCAGCCAACCTACTTTATACATGAGTAAGTGGCATTGGGTCTGGAATTATAATATACCACTAGCAATCCAATTAGAGGAACAGAAAATATGCCTATTTATGTATCAGGTGATGCTATTTTTGTATATGTTAGGATTTTTGCATATAAATAAAAAAAAAATTTATGAAAAGTACTGCTAAAAAATGTGTAAATGTGATAAGAACAAATTTAATAAATATGAAATATTAATAAAAATGACAATATTTCAATGATTTCAAGTATTTTTTTTATATGAAATCATTGAAATATTTATATAATTATATGACATAATTTCAATCAACAAATGTTACATAACTCATGGTTTTTGTTATCAATAATTTCTGAGAATTTCTGATAAATAAAAGATAATCATCATGTTTCTGTCGTAAAATTGTCCTATATTGCTTCACTGATGAATAGAAGATGAGAATTGTCTTTACAATGAGTACAAAACAATAAATATCCGAAAACTATTGGAAAATTCTAGAAATTGCTTCCATAGAATTGAGGGACTGTGGTGGCAATTAGTTTTTTTTTAACTCAAAACATAAACAATTATTAAAGAACCATGAAATGATGATATATCAATCAAAACATAATGGAAAAGAATAATAATCAACAAAAAATGATATTTATCAAAATATGAATTTAAATTGAATTTAAAAAGTTAACATTTTTATAATTTCAGATGATAAAATGCTTAATTTATTAGTTATTATGAGTCAAAAGATTATCAGATTTTTTGGTTGACTTATTTTGTTCCTTGAAAGATATAAATTGAACTGTGCTGTAAATTTTTATATTTACATCTTTGCAACACAGTAATGCTATATCGGATATGGTCCAACATACATGTTTTGATTTACATAGAGTTTTGCTAAATGATCCACCTACATAAGTTGAATGTCTATATTATTGTTTCAGTAAATTTTATTTCTCCCTCATTTTTGTTTATAAACATTTTTTCTATGATATATTATTTCTCACATAAAAAATTAAAATAGTAAGATTTAATTTTCATTTTATGAATTTATTCTTTTAATTTTTTTAAACGGAACAGAATTTTATTATTTTGTTCAATAATCTTTCATATACAGGGTGTCCATAAAAGAATGCCCCAGTTTCAATGGTATATTATAACAGTTTAATTTAGACTATTTACAACAAATCATACATCAAATTGAAGATAAACTAACCTAGTTTTTCTTACAAATGTTCTATATGTGCACCTTTAGTTATACAGCACACATCCAACCTATAGTCCAATTCTTCCCATGCTTTGGTTAACAAGTCCAGAGTAATGGAAGCAATAGCCTCTTCAATTCTGTGTCTCAACTCTGGCA
>WUQG02264399.1:0-20101 GCA_011317285.2 Androctonus mauritanicus | reverse complement strand
GAATGAGATTTTGCTGACAAGTATAGTAAGACCCCGTTTAACGCGGGGGATATGTTACAAAAAAAATTAAGCGCTAAATAAACAGTGACTCATGATTTCCGTTATAGTGGCTAAACTTGTTTTGAGAAAATCCGTTGCAAGTTCTGTAGCAGACTTTTTTATGTAGCCTACTGCACTGCACTAATATCAAACGCACTATGAGACAGCATAGGAGTATCAAAACAAAAAATTCGTGTGATTTTGGATTTATGTAAGTATAACGGTTTGAAAAACCGTGCAAAAGAGAATCAATAAAAAATATAGAATGCGAAAAAAACGCGTTATATCGAAACAGCGTTAAACGGAGCAGCGTTAAGCGGGGCCTTACTATAATGCATAAACACATCTATACATCACCTATTAGCAAAATTATCTCAATGAATGCGGTAAAATTTTCAAAAGTTCCTGAATAATTAAAAGTATAAGTTTTAAATCAAGAACTTATCATCTAATATTCAATTGAAAAAAAAAATCATTAAATGTAGATAATTTTTTCCAACTTCAGTCAGTTTTCCATTTCTGTTTTGAATGATGTCTGATGATAGTATTGATTGTTCTCTCAGAATGTCTTTTCAGGTTATTTAAATTGTTTCTAAATCAAAAGGAATAGAATAAATAAAAAAGTTTTTATGCGAGGATAAATTATGACTACAGGTATTATTATTTTTCGAAATAGTTTTTTTCATGCATGTACATTGTATTTTATAAAGTACATGCATATGAATTATAAGATTTATTACTTTATGAAAAATTTGAATTCAATATTTTTATAAATAGTTTATAATACTTATATACAAACAGTTTTAAAAGAATGTATCATATAAAATTAATAAAAGCCTTTTTAATTCCTTTTTATGAATTAATTTTAAGTAATATGATAAAACTTTTCTATAATATAAATTATAAGATAATTATAACATTTCTCTAGATAAAGTTTAATTTATATAACAGCATATCATAAATGAATTAAATAAGGAATGATGCAATTTACACAATATAGTATTTATATGGGATAAGCTAAGTGAATGTAAATAAATTATATTTTAGTTTACATGCTAAACTGCATTATGTGAACTTAAAGTAAATAAAATAATTTAATCTAGGAAACAACGAAAATTTAAGTATGTTTGGTAACATTTATGATTGCCCTACTTTTACAAATCTAAATTAATTATTCAAAATTATCATCGGGTCGATGAAAAGAAAGGTAGCCAATAATTGCCGAATAATTTAAAAATAAAATGAAATAGCATATTAATACACCAACAAAAGTTAATGTTATTAGCATAGAAATTAGATTTTATTAAATTTACATCAAAAAATTTCAAATCGACGATAACTTTAAACGTATCCGTAGTGATATTAGTCAATCGATAATATAGAATTTTTTTTATTGATAAAGAAGTTGAATATGTTCCATAAAGTTTTCTTGTAAAATTGACTCCTAAATAAGATAAATTGGAGGAGAGAGAATCGAATTTATTTCTAACGTAAAACTCGAATCCAGATGGTGCACATTATATGCAACTTTCAATCGGTCTTCTACTCTGTTTTAAATTATGATCTATCAATAGAAAATTAAACTCTTCATAACATATATGACTAATATAAGCTTATTTATATCGCGAATTATAATTCTTGTTTTCAATTCGACACACGAATTTATTAATTTATCCCAAATTGTTCCTACATAATAAATAGGAAGAAATTTTCATTTCGTGATTCAGTTTTGCCTGAATGCTGTTGTAAAAAATGAATGATGGATACATACAATTGTTTAATTTTTTTTTGTTCTCTTAGTAAAAGAATGTTAATAAAATGTCTGCAATTCATAAATGACGTAATTTAGAACATTAAATCTCATATATAATCTAAATTATATTTTATGAATAAAATTTTGAAGTAGAAATTATTTTTATGATAAACAAAAATCAATATATCAGTAGATCGGAGAGAGAGATGAATACGTCAAAATATTTCCAATTTTATTTTTAAGCGTTTATCTGTGTTTGAAAAATCGATAGAAAATTCTAATATTATAATTGCACATCATATTTTTGTTTGCATTTTATTGAAGAGTCATGCATATCAATGTAAATCTCCAGATTTTCCTATCTACTTAACAATCACTGATTAGTGAAGCTGATATATTAAGAGAAAATCCAATTAAAAGTAATTGACAGTCTGTCAAGAATATTATTTCTTTACTATGTTGTTTTCTTTTATTAAGTAAGTTAAGAAATTTTTGATAACAGGAAAAATCTAAAAATAACTTAGCTCAATTTGTTGACAATAATACTGTTGTAAATATCAGAGAAAAGTTTCATAAAGCTTATATAGATTTCATAAAAAAAAGATAAAAACATACTCTACAGCTTATTGTTATATCGGATTAATAAACTCTGCAATTTTTATAGATTTCCCGATTAGGATACTGTAGAAATCGAAAGAAGTTTGAAAAATATTATAAGAAAAAGAATAAAATATGTAGGTAAAAATATGAATGAGTTATGTTAGTCGATTACTAAAATGCATTTTAAACTTAATAAAAAATATTAAATTTAGTTTATTAAAATCAATTTTCAATAACTAATAAATTTAAAGTCAGTATTTCCCAAGTTTTCTCATATAAATTATCTTTAAAGAATCTTGTTTCTGATTTAACTGATAATGAATTTAGCTATCATATTATTATCCATTTCCATAGTTATATAGCTTATAATGTTAGATATTAATCTGATACGGTTCCCAGTATACAGTATTATGCTTTATCGACTCTAAAGTGCTATCATATGATCTAGATATAATTTACTTATACATTAAGTTTTAGTACTGCATAGAAACAAATGTAGTGTTACAGACAAACTTCGTGACTGGCTTATTGTTCATTATATTATTGATGCATATATGAAATAGAGAAGAGAGAAATAGTAGTGTCAATTAGACTCAACAGTTAACAGAGCAATAGCTATTCGAGAATGACTCAGGCGTGATAGTTGACGCTCCGCGACAATCGCTTGTACTAGTATTTAACACATTAGAACATTATCTGTTAATGATAATGCTTTCTGACATAATTTGTAAGTTATATAGTTCAAAGCATGCCTTTAATTTCTACTGGTTATTTATTTACGACTAAGAATACAAAATTTATACTAGGATACATAATGTAAAAAAATTTATTCAATAAATTAATAAGAGTAATTTATTATGGATTAAAATGAAAAATATAATTCTTAAACAAAATTTTAGATTCACATATATACATATAGGCCTATATATAGTATATATAGAAAAACTAGTGCCATTTAATTTTCTATATTATAATATGGTCCTTAAACCTATTTAATAGGCTCATATTAAATCTATATATATATATCAATTAATCCTTTTAATAAATATACTACACTCTATTGAAAACTTTAAAAACAAACTATACTTCGAAGATATTAATAATAAAATAGTATTAAAAAAATATGGCTAGATGACTAATGTTGAGGAATGGAGAATGTTTCCAATATTTTATTTTGGGGAATGGAATCTTTTCACGGTTCTATTCTTTAAGATTTTATTTGGGGAATCCAGGATTACTCATCTATCCTCCAGTCTTAATCATCCGGCTGACTGCATGACTGATTTTATTAACATATTAAAAAGCATATTTTACCAAAATATTAATTTTTACTCAAGTAACGTCGAAAATATAATTAATATCGTTATCATCATTACTAAATAATTATTATAACATTTAAAGAAAATATTGATTAACATAAATTAATAAATGGTATGAGGAATATAAAATATTTCAAAAATAAATAAACAATAGCATATATATGAAGTGATGAAAGTTATATGATATAAAAATATGCTTACGCATCCCTAGAGGAATTTTTTGATTTAATTATTACGAAGTTGTGTTGTTGTGATTCGAGATGATGAATCAAAGCGAGATAAATTTTCCCTAGTCTGCATATGTTCTAAATTTTATAAACAATTTTAAAATATATCGAACATAAATTATTCAAATTTTTCATGCAGTAGTTTTACGAAAATTCACAAATATAAGAAAATCTTAGACAGAAGAGGGCTATAGTTCATCCAGCAGACAAGAACGATCAATGTTTACTACGCATTCAGATATAGTGTATTTTTCTTTTAACTAAAAAAGGAAAAGTTGAAAAGGCTTGTACTTTCATGATATATGTTTCTTTCAAATATTTAAACAAATGACTAGAATTAATTTCATTTATCAAATTATGAAGTGCTGTTACACATTCTTTATTTTCCAAATCAAAAGATTTTATTCTTCTGTATAAGCAAGCTTCTTTTAATGACAGTTTTAAGACTACTAAGCTCTACATTGTTCCAAGAAAGCTTATATGCATCTTTTAGTACTATGATAAAGTTTTTGGACGCCTACAATTTAAAAAAGAAAACTAACATAAATTTTTAAAAATAAAGTATTACATCTTAACTTATTCTGTTCTATTTTGATCAGTCATACAACTATTTCAACTATTAAAAAAATATATTTTAGAAATTTCTATGTATAATTTGTGCAAAAAATTTCTATAAATTAAAAAATTTCTCTTTCTGCAATTAAGAAAAATCATTTATACATTGTTGTGGGTGTATTTCTTTATTGAATAATTTTTTCACTGATTAAACTGATGGCGGCGGAAGTTGTTTATTTCTTCTCAAGAATGACATTGACATGTTTCACCTTTCCCATGATTGGAAGGATAGTTAGTTTTGATTCAATCACGGGAAAAATGAAACACGTCAATGTCATTTTCGAGAAGAAATAAACGACTTCCATCGCCACCAGTCTAATTAGTGAGAAAACCATTCAATAAAGAAATGTACCCTGTGAAAATATACAGCAATGTCTAAATTGTAAATAATTTTCGGTTAAAAATAAATTCGATTTAGTTACAAGTTTCGAAAAGAATTTCGATTGAATTTACCAAAAATGTTCTATTTAAATGAAGATAATATAATACATTTCATACGAATTTACCAGAACACAAGTTCTTATGTAAATGATTATAATTACTTACAGTTTAAATACTTAAAAAAATCGTTTTATTTTATTAACAAGATTAAAATTGTTTAAATTACTATTTTTTGTTTTATTTTTAATTATTTATGGTTAATTCAAACTAATCTGTTTATTTGAAACCAATTAAAAAATACAAAAAAGTAGTAGAATGCAAATAGTTCATGAATGTTATTCATGAACTATTTGCATTCTACTACTTTTTTGTATACTACTTTTTTATTATTTTCGAAATCATGAATAAACATTAATGATTTCGAAAATACAGTAGTTACATCACACATGATAAGTAGATTAATTAGAGTTCATGTTTCGTATTTATTAATGAAATTTTCAAGAAAAGGTTTACTGCCTTTCATCCCTAAATAGAGCACTTAAAAACTAATTGCCTAAGATGAATAAGTAATTATATAGTTTCAGCGTAATTTTAAAGTTCCAAAATATGCATTCTATCTTAATAAAATATTTGCGAAATGCAAAGAAAATTGTCTGGAATGTATAAAAAATAACACAATAATAAAAACATCAACGTGAATCTAAATATAAATAAATTATATGGGAATGAATTGATAATGAGATAAAAATTAAATTTATAGTACAGTATTGAGCATGCAGTTTGAAATCATAAAATGATAGTTTATAAGTTGCATGTGCATTTCTTCATACATATTTAAAGACGATATGTAAAATGTAAAATTTTGCAGATTCAAAATTGAACATTTAGCTGAATATTCTCGATTTTCTCATCTACATAAATTGTGTAGTGTCTGCATCATAATACCGGGCAAGAAAAACTTTTATACATTGAAAGATCGATGGTAAGTATTTACTTAATAACCGAAGATGGTTATTCAGAATACTAACCAAGAAAAACATTTTTAATGTTATAAATTAGTAACTCGGTATCTTATAAAATATTAAGTATGTATGATGCGTTTCCGTCAATGTTTTTTCAAATTATGTCCATTAAAACAACTTTGTGAAGGAAATTTTTATCGCATTTTGCATATATCACGTGATCACTTTTTATTAAATTAGATCATTATGAAATTAATGCTATACGAAATTTAACATTTATCGTTAATATAATATTGTTATAAATTTGATAATGTAGTCATCTATTAATGTCGTATCGAATTTGTGACGAAGCTCTAATAATAATACCAAAATCAGAATATTTTCGGAAGTTAAAAATATGTCTAATTTAAATGTTTAAATAAAATAAGCTTATTTTAATTATTCATCAATATTTACAGAAATCAATGAGGATTATACAATTTTTAAAGAGTTTTTTTTTTAGTTTAAGTCATTCTAATAAAATAATAAAAAGAGTTTTACATTTATTGATTTTCTATCTTGAAAAATATAAACTAAATGAATTGTGTAACAAATCTTATTTAAAATGAAATTATTGAAAACTGATATATAATTAAAATCAATTATATGTTACATCAAAATGCCTTAGATGAACACTACAGGATATTAAATGAATATTCGCTAAGTCATTAAACTTAACTTACAATGAAATTTAATATTAATTTGCTACTTTACTAAGCAATAACAAGAAAATATTACGATAGCATATAAATTTGTGATAATTACTGTCAAAACAAACAGCTGATTTTATAATTAATAAATTCAGAATTAAAAAAAAATTATATTTTCCCATTCATTATAAAAACACAATTTCAAGCACTAAACTCGGGTAAAATCATTTTTTTAATTTATCATTATAAATGTTTTCGATCTATAATTTAGATAAACTGTAATTATGAATTAAGACTGTATTCCGATCTTAATTTGTAACCTAAATATAGTTGATCTAAAATTAAAGACAAAAAAAATTAAAAAAAAAAAAAATTATGCTTCTTATGTTTTAGTGCTTTAAATTGTAAATTCAGAACTATCATATACTGTATATAGAAACTAGTAATGAAAATATTTCTTATTTCAGTCAATTATATTTATTTAATTACTATTTTTAGATTGTTAATAATTATATATTGTTGAAACCGAAACTACAAATAATTACATATCAGTACATCTATATATTAATAAAAAATTTTTCTACCTATTTATATTGTCTGCCATATAGCTATTATTATAATATAAATAGAGAAAACATTTTTTTTCACAATTTTTTTTTCTGAATTTCGACATAGATCGATAGAACAAAAACACATTAGAAATAACCAAAAATTTATATAACTTGCCTGTATTAGCTTGTCAATACATAATGAATTTAAATATAAACAATATGATGAAATCTTATTTTTATTATGAAGAATTTAAAATTTTCTTATTTGATTCACCGAAAATTATAAATATAGAATATGAATTTACAATTCTGAATTCAATTAGATTATTTTTTTAAAATTCAAGATATGAGATTTATAGTTAATATCATATATTATTATTATGTGAAAACAATGCCACTTAAATATTGAATGAATGGAATAATGTCTGATATCAGTTATATCTTAATATTGTTTTGTAACATGAAATCAAATTTTTTTTCCGAGAAACTGTTAAATTAAAAATATCTGAATAGATAATTTACTGTTACAATAGTTTTACGATATATATTGTTTTCATTTAAGAGAATTTGCATTTTGTTACATTTATAAATCTATGTTTAAGTTATTATTAATAGTCTTAATATTGTGAATTTTTCTGAGTGAAAAATAAATATTTAATGCGAATATATCATAATTAATATCAGCTACATAAGCATTTTTCAAACTAGAACTTACTTTTCTTTAGATACTGAAAGAATACACATTTCTCCTTTATGAAGGCAATTTTTATAGATATAAAAAGTAAACATAAGAAAGATTTACAGTAGGCTACACTAAAAATTGGTACCAGAACAGACTAATGAAAATTTCTTGTATTTCATTATTTAAAAAAATTTCATGGTTTCATATATTTAATATAATAGTTTTATATCTCTGATGTATATTAATTAATTCTTCAGATATATTAGATTCCACTTTATTAATCAAACATAGCTATGAATATTATATACAGTATATATCTGAACATCTATTTCTTCGGTAGGCCTATTCTTTCAATGATCTCCACTTAAAATTTGTAGCCAATATATTTAAGATTAAACTCAATTTACTATTAAATTTTACTGATTATTTAAATAATGTAGTCTGCTGAAAAATAAAGTTAGGAGAGATCATATAAAGAGCTGATAACTTCCTAATGGCGAAAAATATAATTATTTATATTTGTGGTAATTTGGCTCTACTTTTGATTTGATGCATAAGAAATGGAAAAGTTCCCTGCACTATATTCGCTCTTAGAAACAATTTATATAAAAATTTTATATATATCAGTTAAAATACAAATATAGATCAGGTAAAAGAATACTATTCTTTATTAAGAATTTTCGTAAAGACAAGTTATATGAATTTAACTAATTTTTGACTGGTTTATTTTAAAAATTAGTCAATATAAAATGTATATAATATATATATAATCAGGGCTGACCCGAGAAAAAGCGGGGCCCTGTGCAAAGTTGCCATGCGGAGCCTTTTAATAATAGGCCCTAATAAGAGTTTCGAACAAGAGTTGGATCATGCAGGATCGTGGGGCCTTTGCAGTCGCACCGTACACACTGCCCTCCGGCCGGCCCTGTATATAGTAGCCTACATAAAATAGATTTCAATCTAATATAGTTTGTGATGATAACAAATTTTGATGGTAAATTAAAATTTACTATCAAAATTTATGTTATTTAGTAATCATTAATTTTAGAATAGTAATTATTGTATTAACATTGGATGAACAGTCCTAGAAATAAAATCTTAAATATTTTGATGAAAAGGTCAAAAGCACAAAACATTTAAATATAGGGATATATATAGCATAATATTCAATGTATCTTATTAAATAAAATTTTTTTCATGCCATTGATAAACGATTTTTTAACAGAAATTCAAATTAAATAAAAAAGTGTTTTACAAACAAGAAATATAATGCAGAAAATAAACACTGCACAAGTATTTAAACAAAGGAAAGAAAATTTTTAATTGAAAAAAGTTTATAGTATTATTTATTTTATTAAGTAATTTCATTGCTCAAATTTTCATTTTTCAATATATTGTTATTAATAAAATAATGTTTCAAATGCATAAATTATTAACATTATAGTCATTCAAGATTGTAATCTAATTTTCATAAAGAGATATAGCGTGAGAAGTGGCTTTTTTGTTTCAATAGAATTACATTGAATGGATAAGAGAACACCTGACAAATCTGTTAAATAAATTGTATAGTCACTGTATTGTATATTCATCTGCTTTATCTTCATTCATATTCAATTCTTAGAAAGTTATTCAATTCTTTGGTAATGTCTTACTCATACAAAGAATTCAAAAGATGCTTTTCAATGGGGGTATCCAATAAATTAATAAGATTTTTATTTTGATAACTGATCTAACTTTAAAGATATATTTATCACTCTGAGGGCGTAAAATTATAATTCCGATGGTGATCGATGACATCAGTAAAATCACTAATATATTCTGTTCAAGGATGAAAAATTTAAAACACACCTTTAGTAACAGCTTTGCGTTGAATATTTTGAAGTAATTTTGTGGATAGTACAAATATTAAATTTTAGTAAAATTTTATACGAATTTTATTTATAAAGGTTTTTCCAATCTATTGTACAGGGATTTTTTTCATTTAAGGAAAAAAATCATGGTATGTTCAGCCATTCATATAATATTAATTTGTATATTTCGAGAGAAAAAAAATCATATTTCAGGGATCGTTTCCAAATTCCACTTTGGCAAAATTTGTAAACGATCGCTGAAACATAAAGTCGATAAGTTTATTCAATGTTTTTTTTCCCTCAAATAAAAAAACATCGAATCAGTCTTTCGACTTTTATTTTAACCTAGTTGTATGATGATAAAAAATATTAATTATATAAAACTGTACTGAAATATTTATAATTATTCATAGCTATCTTGCTTTTAAAATGCATTCTTTCAATGCTAGAAATCTTTCTGAATAAGATAAGCTACATATTTTTGAAAATTTATTTTAAAAAATATTTTACTACTAAAAGTTGAATTACATTGCATATTTTAATAGTGCTTGAAAAATGCAACTTGTTTTCATTTTAATTTAATATTTTTATAATAATCGATATCATTAAAAATATTTTTGCAATAGCCAAATTTCATTATCTTCTAAATCCTTTTCATCTGCATTATCTTCATTGCAATTATTTTCAACCGATTCAGTTTCTAAAATAATTTTCCTTACAAAAATTATAGACAGACTTCGTTTACCTAAGTATAAAAACACAGGTAATGATCAATACTATTCTTTCACATTTAGCTATGACAGGAATATTATCAGTTAAAGTAAACATAATTAAATTGGTAATTTATGCCGTAGATAAATTAAAATCAGCAAGTTTATTTTCCAAAATTTTGAGTTTTTTTTTTTTTTTCCAAAAATAAAAATAACATAAAATGAGCGAATTATATAAACTACTTTATATAAAAAGTATATCGACACAAAACAGAGCTTATGTATTAATATTTCTTACTGCATATTGCAGAAATTTAATTTGTGCAATATGCAGTAAGAAAAAAAAAAAATAAAATGAATAAGAGAAAAAAATAAAATGTTAATTTAGAAAAATTAACATTTTATTTTTTTCTTCTAGAATCCCCAGAGCTCTGTTGATAAACATTTGATAAATAATAGAATGCGCCCAATACATTTTCCAAAATATCAGTATCAGTAATGATAAACAACTTGTTATTAAAAGCATGGCCATTGATGATGATAAACTAATAATATCTGTATATTAAATAATAAAATATGAGCAGATCAAGATAGTTCTGCAAATCGGATGCTAAGCCGCCAGGTTAGCACTCGATAGATAAGAAATAAGAAAGACTAAAACAAATAAAGAATTTCAAATAATAAAAACTGATAAAATCATTCAATTAATACTACAATTAATAAATAATATGAGAATTTATTAATATGCTCTATAAATTATTAAAAAAGTCATATAATATTAAAAGTAGAATTATTTTTTAAATAACTTAAAAAAATTAAAATACAATTTATAGAAATATTTCTAGGTTTATCTTTAAGGAATAATTTATTTTGTTTTATAATTTCTGAGTTGTTTTTCTTCTGTATAGAAATGATTCTTTATCGACAATAATCTCATCTCTCTTCCTTAAAAATATTTTACGGATTTTTCTAAACAAAAATAATCCCTTTCGACATTTCATTATTTAAAAAAATTGCAAAAAACTTCATCGAACGGAAATGAGATGAAAAAAGTTGTATATATGATTATTTTTCTTGTGCTTCATAACATTTTCTTTCAGATGAAAAAACGAGGAAATTTTATTTCAGAACATAAAAATTATGTTAAAATCGTAACATTGATTTATGCTTTTAAACAAACCAAAAAATGAGTATTGATTCGGAATATGAATATAAGTTATTATGAAAAGTAGTTTGTTTAATGAACAAATTTGCATTCAAGTGCTACTGTAGTTAATTGACATGATTACACTATAGTTAAAAGTATGTTTGAAAATTAAAAATATAATATTGCATAAATTAAAATAGCAAAAGTAAAAATGAAAGTTTTTAATAATTATTTGTTGAGAATAAATCATATTTTTAAAATTATTATTTAGTAAACGAATTAATTTAACACAACATTTATTTAAAATATTTATTTCTCCGAACTGATTTCCTTTCATGAAAAATATTATTTGTTATTTTATAATTTATATGGAATATACAAAAAGATCAGAAAATATATATATAAGAATAATTATTATTGTTCTATGTGAAGATGAAATTAATTCGAAAATCAGAGCGAGAGAGAGCGAAACTATTGTTTTCAAACTAACAATAAATTCAAATAAAAAAAGCAAGATTTCTAAAATAAGCTCACAGGAAAAGTTTGCTTCTCAGCAGGTAACTATAGCATTTGATGAGAAGCATCACGATAAATAAATAACGAGGGATTTTGAAGTGTCTCTTGATGGAGAATAACAGAAGCATTGAAAAGAATAGAAATGAATGAACTTCTAAAAAGAAGAAATCCCAGTTGAAACAGCAGCATCACAGAAAAAATACTTCAATTTGCTCTGGTCTGTTAAGAATTGGATAAGAAAAACTGCAAGAATATTATATTATACAACGAGATAAAAATTAAGTTAGATCATTCGAAAAGCATTTATGTAGAAAAAATCCACCAAGGAATCTTCTTTTGCATCATTTTCAGATGTGAAAGTTTGGAAATGCTTTCATAATAATATTTTGAAAAAGTCAACTGCCATAACTTAGAAGATTCGAAGTTATGGCAGTTGAGAGCTAATTAATATTTTCATTTTAATACAAAATTTATAAGCTAAAATTACATATTTTCAATTGAAAGAAAAATATACAGATTTTTAGCGAAAGTATATACTATATTGTAATATGGTAACTCGAAAAATTACAATTACAAAACTTTTAAATTCAACATTATATATGATGGTGTAGTATAAAAATATCAATTGAATCTCACTTTTATAAAACAAAAAGAAAAAAAAAAATTGAAATAAATCTGAAAGAGAAATAAAAAAAATTAGAATTTAATAAATATAAAAAGATTCCATAAATACTACTCGAAAGATACTGCAATAAATTAATTCATTCGATCCTTTCTAAGAATAAAGAATTAATTTGGACCAAAATAAATTATATACAATTTAAATTTATTTTTGATTTATGATGCAAATTATCCTATTGATAGACAATAAAAATATGGATAATTAAATAAATAATTTATGTTTTTTTCAGTTTAGTTTAT
Organism: Androctonus mauritanicus; assembly: GCA_011317285.2. Lineage (NCBI taxonomy): Eukaryota > Metazoa > Arthropoda > Arachnida > Scorpiones > Buthidae > Androctonus > Androctonus mauritanicus. The sequence continues at coordinate 7,139 of WUQG02264399.1, read as the reverse complement.
GTTATACTTATTATTCATTTTTTAATTAATTTTAATAAATTATATTTAACAATAGAACAAAGAAATAATTTTACACACTATAAAACATTTCAAACATTAATATAAAATTTGTTTTTTAAAATATGATAATTTTATGAATTATTTTTCCGTATAAAATTATAAATTTAAAACGTGAATAATAATAAGAAAATAAATGTAATATTTTTTATACAAAATGCAATTAACGCAAAATGTTTATATGCTGAATACGTGAAAATAAAATAACATTATTTATTATTGATAGTGAATTTCATTCATTCCATTCGTTCACTACTATTAAAGATTCAATTGAACAACAATTGCATTATAAGCAATGCTCTTGCTACATTTAGTTTGGTCGAGACGAAAAATTTGATAGCAAATTGCTTCTAGCCTCGAATTTTGTCTCATGAGACTACCATTTTCCTTTCGAATAAACAAATGGAGGAAAAAAATCTTTATAAGTCGTTTTTTTAGTACATTTTTATTTTTATTCTCTCGAAGTTCAATTTCTCTTTAGGGAATAACCGCAACTCATTATAAGGCAGTTTAGGAACAACAAAATTTTCCATTCAAAATATCTGTTTTAATTTCGCGGCCAAGATGTATTCCAAAAAAAGGAGAATATTTTTCTTTCACTAGAATTTAAATATTTATTAATTTATCACAGAGAAGCTAAGTAATCATATAATGTGTTTACTTCTTTATTGAATATATTTATTATTATTTGTTTTTTACTTTTAAATTTTCTATAAAGTATAATGGCTAAATTAATCTTTATCAGAATATTTATATAAAACTTAACACAGTAAAAAATAATGAAGCAATTAAGGAAAATTACAACATGTCACGGAGAGTGTGCTCTAGTTAATAAACTTGTAACATTTTATTTAAAAATACAGCGCAGTACATACAGTATAATTTTTCATTTCACTTCATAAATATGCATAAATTAGAATAATAAATAAAATTTCGGTTAATTGAATAAAGAAAATAAATTTTAAACTAAAATTTTAATTTAACATTTCCAAATAGTTAATGAAATAAAAGTAATTTAAATAATAAATCTACTTCATAAATTTTTCTTTGATAATTCTAATTCTTAATAAATGAATTAGATTATAAAATCATTATTATTTCCTGCAAATACTGTATATAATAATTTTCAAATTTAATACAATTCATATTAATGGATAAGTTTAATCACAATAAATTATTATTATTTTATAAGTTATTTAAATTAATATAAAACGATAATAAATTTGTGAACTGAATTTTAAAAAGAACTATTTAAAAATTTATTTAGATATTTTGTAAAGCAGGTAATATTTAAGTCATATATAACCTGAGGCTTCTAGAAAAAAGAAATGACAACAAAAATAAATAACTTTAAAAAACAGAACGGAACAGAATGATATTCCCACTAGTCACTGGCAAAAAAAAGCACTAAATGTAATCATGGAAATATCATGAAAAAAGATCACATATACGCAGATGATAAAATTATTGACTGGATTTTGAGTTAATAAATGAATAAATACATATATAAGATGCATTCTTAGGAATTTGTGGATTTTCAAGGTAATAAAGATCATCATTCGGAAATTTTGTGAGAGGTTTGGTTGGCATTATGCTAAGTTTGTGTTCGAAAAATGGCTTTATATAAAAGAAATCATCTTAACTTGAATCTTTTCTAGTCCTGGGTTTAAAGAAAGGTCAATTTATGATTTTAGAGAAAGATAATCACCATATAGATGATTCTAAAAATGTCATGAAAGTAAATGTTCTTGTTTTTTTATACTTTTTCTTAAGGTATTTTAAAAGTAACTCACTTAATATTTCATTATTACTCCGATTCTACAATGAAAGGAATATAATTTAATCTAATTTTAAGAATAAAATTTGAAAGTTAGACCTATAATTGATCTTATAAATAAATACTAACATAATATTTTAATATAAATCAACTTTAACACATATTATATCCAGTATTAAATCTTTATTTAATGAATACACATTGTAACTCAGGACGAATAATAAATAAGAATGGAATTATAAAATTTCATTTAATTTAGATTATCAAAGAGTAATAAAATATGTATGTTATTTTACTATTTGAATGTATGGATTATGAAATTTAAGCAAACTACAAGATTTACATTTTAATATGCAACATTTAACTGGAAATTGTAACAAAAATGAACCAATTAGAGAAAAATAATCAAATAGAAAACATTTAAATATCACGATGTGACACTTTTACTTACATATTGAGTATATATTATCTCATTTCTTTTTAATTCTAGTACTTGTAATGATTGCATAATAAAACGAGAAAACTAAAATATCTAAGAAACTTACACGAAAAGAATAAGAAACACATTAAATATTAAATCTATTAATTTCCCAATGCGTGTGGTAAGATACGAAAATAATTTACGACAGCAAAGAGATTAGAAGTATCAGAAACTATTCCACCAGTTCTATTTTTGAACTGCTACTTGTACAAATAAAAATGTTCGACGGTTTCTAATTACAGAATTTCTGCGCTCTTGCGATAAAATGGCATTAGTTTAATTTTCGTATATTTAACTGTTTCATTTGGAATTAAAATCTCGAGTAGACATAAAAGAACTACTTTATTATTAGAAAACTACCTTTCGCCAAGAAACTAATATCTATACCTTGTAACTCGATCATATTATTCATATTCTTTTAATAGATTTAAGTGTAATTCAATATTTATTTTCAGATTGAAAAGTTTGTTTTTAATACTTAAAAATGTAATTTTAATTAAACTTTAATAGTTCTTAACATTTGTGCAGTAATATAGCTATTAGGCCTATGATTTAGGTTTAGAATTCCATTAACATCAATTCTAGAAATAATTACAGATATTTTCTTTTATTTTAAATAATTATTCATTTATTTTTTTGCTGAAAGAAATTTAAAAACTAATCTCATTTTATTAAATTTATTTGTTAGAATAGTGAAATAACTTGTGGAATTTAAACATCAATATAAAATAATGTTTTTATACTGTTTAGCAATAAAAATTTAATATACTTCTTTTTTATTTTACTTTATTTTTTAGGTTTACAATTTAAAATAGAAACAAAAATGTATATATCTAATATATATAAACTTATTTTATTGTGGAGTAAGTGGTTTTTGTATTATCAGTTTATCATTTATTGACTTTTCCAAAGGAATTTTTAAAAGGCTAATATATATTTAAATGTTACGAAATGTGACATTTATTTAGTGATACTAAATAAATGTCAAACGTAATGTAATAATACTGTATTACAGTCAACAATTTAACTCAGCTGTAACCAGAATAACATGAGATGTCATCATTGTCAAACACATTACAGGAAATGGATATTTAAACATGTCGTTCAAAGATCATTTTGTTTGCTTTTTCACTAAATTTTTCGAATTCATTAAGTTGAATTTTATGAAGTGATTACAGAGCTGATGCAATTACGAACTTTATTATCTTCTTAATTTTTAAATTCACATTATGCTTTTAATGAAATAATTATTTTTAACGGTTATGATAATTTTCCTTTATTTTAAAAAAAGAATCAATTTCTATAATAAAAATAGTAAGAAAGAAAGAAAAAAGAATAGAAAATCTCTAGAAGCATTTCTTCTCATTTCCTGATTATTTATGATTATTAAAATTAAGACGTTGTTTAGAGGAAGTACAAGTTTTTAATGGATTTATGATGAAACTTCTATTCTCTTTATAACAGAATTTCTACGATTGTCGTATCCATTCACTAAAGTAAATGTAACTTAATGATGTGTACAACTTTAATAAAGAAAAGAAGGAAGGAATAGTAGCATCAAAAGTGAATTCATTGTGATGTTTAGAAATGGAAAGATATTCAAAGTTTCTTAATGAAAGGAGAAATTTTCTTAAATAAAACATTTTTGATGATTTTTGTATATGTAAAAAGGTAAGATTAAATATAGCCTAAAATTTTGAAAAATAATTTCTTTAAGAAAGTTAAGCTAAATTTAATTTATATGTTATTTTTTGAATAATTGCAATTTTTTCATAATTTCACAAGTTTTGACACATTTTTTTAATCATGATATTCGTATAAAAAAATATTTATATAGGCCTATATATAAAAAAAAAAACTCAAATAATACTATATAAGTATTTATTCTTCTATAAATTATATTATTCAATGCATTCATTTCACAATACTAAACTCTTTACTTCATTATAGTTTAATACATTAATAAGAGAAAAAAATATACTGATATCAATAATTAAAAATTAAAAATATTAAAAATTATTTAATACTTTGTAAAATCTTGTGACAAAGTATTAAATGCTGTAATTTCTTTTATATAAATAAAATATCAAATCAACGCAAAGATGAAGGACACAAGCATTAATTCAAACTTGAATTTTTAAAATAATGTAGGAGGAAATTATTTTTACCTGATAAATTTATCTGATTTATAATTATAGCCATCATGTTAAAATGATTATGAACGATGAAGAAAGATATCGGCTTTTCTTCATAATTTTACAAGTTTTAACACTTTTTCTCTTATCATGATATCCGTGTCAAAATATGATCTTAAAATATTTAAAAAAATTAAAATTCTAATGCTAATGTAGTTAAATACATAATATAAAGTTTTAATATGTAATTTATTAAAATACAAATAATAATTTCGTTTAGTTGAAAACATGATTTAATTTTTAAGGACAAAGTGAAATATTTATTTTGGAATAGAATGATAACTGAAGTTTAATTAACATCAAATTAAACGAAATTAATTTTTATAACATTTTTATAATTTTTTTTAAATATTAAGCTATATTTTTATTTTTGTGAATTAAATTCTAAGTTGTTTAAAAAATATTATTAGATGGAATAAATGTAAACTTATCTATTGGTGCAAACTAACAAATATTTTACATCAAAGTTTCTCTTATGTAAAACTTTATTCATTAGAAGTGATACTTCACACCAAATGGCAACATTCGTTTTTTCGATAATTTTCAAACTTTATGCTTAAATCGAAAAGTTTTTCTCTTTTTAACCTGAAATAAACATTTGTAGAAAGTTAGAAATGACTATACACAAAAATGATTTCTCGTAACACGGTGAGAAAAATCGTTAAGAATAAGAATACTTTTGTTGATTCACAAACTTGCATTCGTTTCTATGTTATTCTTACTTCGGCATAGGCCTACGTTTTGAGAAATTGCAACAAATATACTATCAAACTATGCAGTACGAGAAAACTGATGTTTCTTGCACTTGAGATCAGTTTTGGGCGACAGCTAGATTCATTTATCATGTGAAGAGAAGATTTTGCTAAGAAGATATATTTTACTGTCAGATGCATTTGTATTTTGTATTTCTGTCTTTCTGTTAGATAAATATTTCATATTGGTAAAAGTATCTAAAGCGTCGAAATAGTGAAAATAGGACAAACTTTTTCCAAACAAATTTAAATATTGTATATAGTTCTATAGCTTCAAATAGTTTAAAATACTTGAAGTTAAAAATTTCGAAATTTAAAACTGAAAATACTTAACTGAAAAAAACTGATTTTAAAATAACAAAATTAATGCTTGTGTAAGTTATAAAAAATAATGTTATTCAGAGATATAATAAATTATAAATAAGGTGTATAATTATCTAATGTTATTTTTATGGAAGAGAAAAATTAACTATCAGCTTTTATAAATTAGTCTACTTGAGATAATTACACCCTATTTTAAAACAGCTAAAAAGTAAAAAATATATGTAAAGAAGCTTCTAAGAAAAACAAATTTCTTATCACATCTTGTAAAGAAAGTTTGTAATATACTCGATAATGCTAAAACTCTGTTTACTTATGCTAGATAAGCAAATCGTGCCCAGAAGGAATAGTTAAAATACAGTATTGTAAAACAGGAATAACTTAACGACACCTAAGGTTCAACAAAAGTGTATTTTTATGCAGAAAGCTCTTCCCTGGAAATTCCCTAATTACGAATATAAGTGCTAATTTCATAACATAACATTTTTTTTTATATAGTTAAAGCAAAACCTGCCGTTAATAAAGAACTATTGCACAAAATGAAAAAGTAATCACTCCTAAGTATAAAACTACAAAGCTTAAATAACAAAAATAAAAATTACTGCAAAAATTTCATTAATTAGAATTCAAAAATATGTATATTATTAGCTCCCTACAGTACTGTATATTAGCATTACTTTATATATTTGAATTATGAATAATTTAAAATAATATCTGCGTTTTAAATGCGATATATAATTAAACATATTTACGTTATCTTTAATTTTATAAGGCATTCAATTGATTAAATGTCTTATAAAATTTTGTCTATATTATATAATTTTTTAAAATATTTTATATTATAAACTTTGCACAGTATTTATATTTTTCTTAAGATAAATAAAAGTTTATTATTATGTAATAATAAAATTTCAGCAAAAACGTCACAAATATTTTTCCCATTTTTATATTTAAAAATGATTTGATTGAACAAATTCTTTATTCCAAATTTGTTATTATTAACAAATTGCGTACTTATTTGCATATTATTTGAAATTTTAGTTTTAAGAAATATAAGTGACGTTGAAAAAAGCCAGAATTTCCTTAGTTCGATCAAATATAATATATTTTACAGAAATATCGGAAAATCAGTCCGTGGCAAATTATTTCATTTTTACCAAAACAATGTTGTTTCTTAAGGCAACTACATTCTAAAAATATTATTTAACAGTAATTTGAAAAATCATTTTAAATTACTGAATTTCTGATGCTCTTTATTTGTCTATATGTTGGAAAATACTTATGAATAGAACGTATATCGGTATATAAGAATTAAATATTAAATGCTTGAAATATTTTTGACAATATTCTTATATACAGTATAATAATCCTGATCGATAATACATTATTTATTAGATGAAAACTTCTAGAATATATGCATTAGAAGAAGAGATTAATACACTATAGCATATACATACCATGATCAAACTGTAGCTCTCTGGTACTTTTAATGCGACTCCGTATCATGAAAAGTCAATAGTTAGTATGAAGCAGTATTGATTTAATTTAGCTACTGT
>WUQG02264289.1:0-20102 GCA_011317285.2 Androctonus mauritanicus | reverse complement strand
TTAAAATCAGGATTAACATGAAAAAAGTTAATTATGATTAGCAAAAATTCACCAATTTCCGATAATTAATTTTTTCAGGTTAATTCTGATTTTAATTTCACTAATTTCAGCTTGATTCTTTTCATTTTAATATTCACGCGTCCTAAACTTGTTCAATTTCTCTCGCAGTCTTAACGATCAGAAATCGAGTATTTCTTGTTAATTATATTTAAATCTTTCGGTTAATCCTTCTATTAATTTCAGCTCAAAAAAATATCTAACACAACAAGATGGAAGCATCCATTTCAAACATTCACGCATCTTAAAATTGTTCAATTTCACTTGCGCTTCTTAATTATCGGAAATTGATTAATTTTTGCTAATTATGATTAACTTTTTTTAGTTAATCATAATAAACAAACTAACTCCAGCTTGACTGTTTTCAATTTCAAGGTTCATGCGCCTTAAAATCGTTCAATTTCTTTCGTCAATCTTAATCGAGTATTTCTTTTTAATTATGTTTAAATCTTTCAGTTAATTGTTAATTCTGTTAATTTCAGCTGCAGAAAAGTATTTAACACAGCAAGATGGAAGCATCCATTTCGAACATTCACGCATTTTAAAATTGTTCAATTCCACTTGCGCGTCTTAATTATCGGAAATTGATTATTTTTGCTAATTATGATTAACTAAAATAGTTATTCATAATTAGCAAACTGACTCCAGCTTGATTATTTTCAATCTCAACGTTCATGCGCCTTAAAATCGTTCAATTTCTTTCGTTAATCTTAACGATCAGAAATCGAGTATTTCTTTTTAATTATGTTTAACTCTTTCAGTTAATTACTAATTCTGTTAATTTCAGCCGTAAAAAAAAAGTACTTAATACGGTAGGATGGAAGCATCCGAATTGAAGTTTTTATCAAACAGAATGTCAATTATTGAATTATGCTGAATACTTTTGATTGAACGAACTTATCTTGATCATCGATACGGTTTTTAAGTTTCAATGAAAGGACATTAGCAGATCTAATTTCGAATGCATACTTAAGTTCTTTATAATGTTTTTTCCAGGTGAGCTGTTTGTCACCCTACCGGTTAATGTCGGGTGGGTTAACGTGCTAATCTAATTCGGGGCGGTGCCCAATTTTGACGGTAATACAAGGAGAACGTGGACGCCCTTCGGCAGCAAGAGTGACGAACGAAACAAAGGACGTCAACCGGTGGCAACTTGCCAAGGCAGAACACGTGTGCCACGGTCACGTGACTGAGATAAATAGTTCAGGTGGGTGACGGTGACCCCAACAGGAATTCGCAACACCTCGTAAAAATCCAATTTTCGACCGCGGAGCGAAGAATCTGAATTGTGAAGAATTGGAACACGCCTCCGAATCGTCCCAACTCTCTCAGACTACAATTTAATAGACGATAACGGCCCCAAACAGTCAAGAGCCCATGAAAGATAGCTTAATGAATCGAGTCGGGCGTCAAACGCTCGAACGTATAAGAGAGCAGAGACCCGTGATACTTTAACAAGTCGATGGTTGCACATTCGTTCGCATTCAACGAAGGACGACGAAAACCTAAACATATGTGGCCGATTCGGGTTGCAACTGCAAACGAAAAACTGCAATCTGTTATGAGATACGTGCAGTTTATAAAACCAGCGAACTTCACCACCTCGCTGTGTACATAAAGAACTTGATAAGTAAGTTAAAACCCCAAGGAAAACCGACACCTCAACAGGAAAAAATCGAGAGTAAAGTCCGTGATAGACAGGACAAAGTATAGAATTTCTATATTTAGTAAACAATCACCGACCTCGCAAGGTTGGGTAGATCTTATTGTTCTTATTGACTGAGCAGTTCTATCACTCAGCATTTGAGTGCAATTAATACATAAATCTAAGCGAAGTCTTCGTACGGCTATGAGGAATATAAATAAGAAGAAGAAAAAAAATGAGAACCCTTTCTCAGGAAACAAATTATCAGACACAATCACGTCTCGTCCGTGCACATTCCAACGTACTAATAATGATATAATTTATGAAAGAACGGGATATTGTCCGCCGTTGTAAAAATTGTAATCTTAACAAGACAGGCTATTTAAGTGCACGCCGCATGAAGAAATTAATTTTTTTTAATATATTTAATCGCCGTTACGTAACAAAGAGAGGGCATTCTCATACTGCGCTCGGAAAGAACAAAATACTTCGACTAACACCTTCGAAAACATCAAACAAAACCTAGGTAACACAATAAAAAAAACATAGAATAAAAGCCAAACACGTGACAAATTTGACATCACGGTCATTATCGATGTTTACACGAGGCCTCCGAGAGGCCAGTAAGGATAAAGCCGCTCAACAATGGAACACAAATAGGATGAATCACTCCGTACAAACTCTCAGAAACCATCAAAAAAAAGAACATTCTATCTTTTCTCGTTCTGTAATTAATTACTGATACCACTTTACAGGATCCGTAAAGATATTCCCAGAAGCGTCCAAGATATACTGGGTATTTTTTTACATTCGGGACAAGTGGACCGACTATACTCGAGTCAAACGCACAAGTGGTACTCCACTTCGTGTAATATTTATTATAATCATCATGAACTCCTTATCAAATCTGCATTTAGCTTCTGGCCATTGATTAAACTTCCTTAATAAATCCCACTCTTGGAGTATCAACGCCAATCACCCTAAAATAATTAAGAAAACACTATTTTTATAACAAAACTTTTTTTTTAAGCTTCGGAAATGATCCATTGTTTTTCTTTCAAACGCGATCAGTTTCTCGTTACACATGTTTAGACCTTTGATACCTTCCTTGCATTGAAACACGAGCAAATTTGTTGTGTTAAAAAATATCTACGTAGTCATCTCGAGAATCGCATCACAATAAATCATAATGTAAACTTTCTGCAATATGTAGTTTATTAAAGCATATCGTGATGTAGCTGATCTCGATACCACTTCAGTTATTCGAGATACGCTGAAGAAAAAAAAAAAACTTTCTAAGTGTCTTAAAAACGTAAAAAAATAAACTAAATTGAAATTTTACAAAATTCCCATTCCGCTGACGCGAATTTATTAGAGTACAAAACTGTATACGTTCGAAAATTTCTTTAATTCTATTTTATTATTGTAGTAGTATCTAAGGGCAAACAAGTAGAATAAGATTGCAGTGCAACCCGATCTCAATCACGTCATCGTAATACACTTTTCTACATGTTGTCAATCCTCTCTCTCTCTCTCTGCTAAGAGGGGGGGAATGCGAACGGGAGGGGGAAAAGGCAGAAGAAGGGGGAAACCAAAACGAAGAAGTCTTTGAAGTGTCTTCCATTATATCTCCATCAGTGATCAAAGCTGTAATAGCAAATGGAAATTGGCTTTAAGTAGTGGAGGATGCACAAGTCCTGGGACACCCTAATTAACAGAGCGTATGGTATCTACTGATTATAAACACGAAGGAAATCCAATTTGAGATTAAGAACTGCTTCTGGCTTTTCCTAAATAAATTTCGTATTAAAGACGTTTTAAAAAGTCTCTTTGCTGCTTTTTTTTGTTTTTATTTTTTTCTACCAGAGAACTTTTTATGCGTAAGGTGGCCAGAGTGGTTTATTAACCTAGTTAAATTAAGCGTTTTTTTAAAAAAATAAAAAAAAACTTCAGCTACCTTCAAGGAGGTTCTCGGGTAGTCATTAAAGATTCCTAAAACTATAAATATTTATAACGAAAAAAGGCTAATTTATAGAAATAACTTGCGAAAAACTGGAAAATATTAAAAAATCCATTAAGCGCTTGCTCATCTCCCAAAATAACAGAATAAACTTAAAAAATGCGTGTGGTGAACTCCTACTATTCGCAACTTTCACTGAAAGCGATTCCTGAAAACGTATCACACAGTACTAGAAAGTTCTACGATTCGTGAAGAATGTGTCCATGTTTCCTAAACACATTTAGTGGAAAAATTTACAAAAATAAGTTTAAAAATACAAGCATGTAGTTAAAAAAAACTGAGAATGAAATCGTCATTCGTCATCTGTAACTCATCTCTTGATGGTTCAGAATGAAGTCACCATTCAGAAACATTTATTTTTTTTTTATGTTAAAATATTTAACACAAAAAAGAAACTCCTTGAATGAAGTTCCTGCTTATAATCTTGAATGCATCTAATAGAAGTATTAAACAGGCGCACGCTATGAATGAAATTCTACTGAAGAAAAATGGAGAAAGCATCTGAAGCATCTTTCGAATCTTTTTAAGTGCATTCGAAAAATGATCATCAGCGTCTAATTAGGCACGTGCCAGAAGTGCCGATCATCATCATCTGCCTAAAAAGAAGTTCCAACGAACCGGACAATAATTATAAACCTGTCTAACCATGTCCCAAAGACAAACGAGCGCAAAATCAGACATTCTCTATTTTTTCATCATTTGATTAAGTCTCGACGTCATCGCTTCCCGCTGGGATCGTCCCATTGATGGGATTACTCCCATAAACAACCCGTAATCAGCTTTTGCCTCTTTAAGCCCATCAAGAACAACCCGACAACGAAGATTATATTCTTATGTCGGTCTGATGAAAAGCGATCTACTTACTCCCACCCCTTGCGGATTTTTGACGTTAACGCAACTCAATGCTGCCTCCCATCAAACCGATAGTCAGAATATTGGGAGAGTAACAGTAACCCTTCTTCTGGAAACCCGAAAAAAAAAATTAATTCGAAATTAACACATATCATTGAATGCGTCTTAAATACAATGTTTACTGTGTAAAAGTCCGTTTCGGTGTGCGCGCGTTTCGGCCCGTTTAACGGTGCTTCAGCGTCAAAAATTCCGTTATAGACCGGTCCGCCGTGTGCGAGGAGCGTCGCGCAAACATTTTACTGGCAGAAGACGTGAAAGAGCTGGAGGCAAGCCGGATTCTATCCGAAAACTGGCGTGACCAGGAGAAGTCAGTTTGGGCGGTACCAACCGCAGGGAAAATTAATGGACGCGGGACTTCAGCGTAACGAAACGGGACGTCGACGCTGTTCGGCTTAGTTAGCTGCTACTTGGCGCGACTGAAGTGGCGAGGGTACGGAGAATGGCAGACGGCCCACTCTATCAATGTCTAAACCGGACTGGACTAGCTTTAATCTGGTCAGGTGAACGACGCCTTGCACTAAACTCGGCCATTTTGAACGATCTGCAACTATCGTATATCAAAGATTGTCAGTCTAAAAAAAAAAAAAAAATTAAGACGCGTAGGAACAATAAAAGGCATCAGACACAATGGTACACAATTTGCCAATTTTTTCTGGGATTTCCTTAACCTCGATCAGTAATCTTAATGTTCATCTTTCCAGATCGGAGTTAAAGCGTTTACTTATCATATAGCAATAAAGAAAAACGGGATTATTTGGTAAATTTTAGGATCCTAACATTGGCCACGCTGTGTCGATTCTTAAAATATACACTATCATATGTACAGTATTCTTGTTTGAAATGCGACAAACTTGGCTTAAAGTTGTTTACCAGTCGCAAATCCGCGTTAACTGCTGTCACGTGACCGGAGACGAAAATTCCAGGAACCGCTTTCGCTCCGAAGGTTGACACGAACTGGTAGCTTCGGCACCTGTCGGTCAAGGTCGGAGGAACGCCGGGGATATTCGTTAATGACCCATTACGGCCGCTATAATGGACCAAGATAAGAGGTCTACCCGTTAACAGCCCGCTCTCTGTCATTACGGACACATTAGTCCTCGTTTTGTTTAGTTTTTGGTAGGCGCTTGGCTGTCAAAAAATCGTTCCACCCGCCGCCAGCTTGGCCGCTGGGGTGGTCCCGTTGGTCACCTAAAGGGCCAACGACCCCCGTCACACGACTTCGCCGAAATCGGCCGGAATAGGCGCGTCACGTGGCCCTGCAGGGCTCCTAACCATCCCTATCCTGTAGGTTATTTTCGGCTGGTCACATGACTGATTTCGCGCTTTTAATCTCCAGCAGCGCGAAGTGTCGTTTCCATTATTCACGTGTTAGTGCAGTACCGATGTTAAAATATTGTGTTTTTTTGATGCTTTTGTGACAGTCACGTGAACGATTTAGCGATGCAATTCGTTCGAGTGTAAAATCACGCGATTTTATTTCCTCGCGTGACACAGGTCGCTATAAATTCATCGTGCGATCGATTTCGCATTCTAGTATCACTCGCATTTTCGTGTTTGTTAAGTTTTGATGTTTATCGTGTGATACGTCAAAGTAACTTACCATGGAAACGGGCCCAAGCGTCCCGTTCGGATGAGCGTACGGCGAGACCACATATCCAAATGGAGGATGAGGAAGATGATCAAATGGTTTTCCTGCAACAAAAGAATATATATAAATTTTAGCAATACAAAGACGAAAGAAAAATTAAAAAAAAGTTTAAATTTTATCTCAAAATCGACGATGCACGCAAGATGTTTTCCTGAGTGCTTCAAAATTCGAGGGTGCGAGGCCCACCAATCCCATTTTGGCGCTATTAAACTGAAGCGCGCCAACGAGTCTGGTCAGTGGTTGCACCTTGCCCGATCATGCGATAAGGCAGTAAACTTTTATTTCCTCCCATGCCAAACTCGGATTTTCATAAAGATCACGTGATGTCGTGATCTAACGTTTGTGATCCCACGGCCGATTTATATAATAAAATCGTTTGTTGCAATTTGTAACTTTTCACGCGATCGCCCGTCATTTGATTGGCGATACGCGCGCGCTGCTTTTTGCTGTCGCGACGGTCACTGCCATAAAACTACTCGCTTCGGTCACGCGAATACAGAGGGTACTGCACCGGATATCCCCGACGTCATGTTTTTGATATCTTCCGTCTGCCGTTGTGTATAAAAATATGTCTAAGGGGAGTTGTCCTTTATCGCCAGACTTTTTTTTCAAGTTTCCTGTAACGGAAGGAGGTATAACGTTCCGATAATCCGCGATTGCCAAAGACAAACAACACGTAACCTTCCCGCGATAGTCACGTGACGGGGCCGGAACAGTTCGCTTCGACACAGTGCTATCACGTGACCGAGAATGCCACACACACCAAAAAAAACATTCTCCGGCCCATCACGTCATGGACATAACCCCTTACCAAAATGCGCCAGCGCAGAGGGAAGTAGAGCAACAGCTGGTGGATAGACGGCCTCTGATGTGTAATATATCTCTGTCCAAGCTGTTCGCTTTTGTCATCCATCTTTACTTTCTCCCGCAGAAGTTCAAAAATTGCAACTGCTTTTATTTGCTTCCTCGTTCTTGAAGAATTCGGAGTAAGAAAATGTGGCATAACTGAACTTTCACTATAAGGAACAATACCCACAAAAAGTTAATCTATCCCATTCTATTGTTTCTATCCAAAATTTGCATAATTATATCTAGATTGAACTTTATTGCAACAATTTGAAAACATTTCCTCATTATGTCTTCTGTAATATTATAATTTTGAGTTTCAAGAAGGTAAAGGATCATCAGAAATCCAATAACCAGAATAATAACTTTCTTCCACATTTTTTGTGGAAAGTGAGAGCATAAATTTTTTAAATCTTTCCAACTGAATATGATGCTCTCTAAAAAAAATATTTCCATCAAAATTTTCAATTATTAATGTATAAATATTGAATGTTAAAAAGATATTTTCATCATAGTTTAATTATGTCAGTTTTATCATTCTCAAAGAATTGTGTTAAATAAAATAATGTTAATTTATTATTTACATCCATGTTAAACTTCACACTTCCATCAAAATACAGTTGTCTCTAAATAAAATATAAGTTTAGTAACAATTCTAAAAACTGTTTCTGCTTCTGAAACCCATCTTAAATTCAATCAGTCTTTCACATTTTAAGAATGTTATACATGTAACAATAGAGAAGAAGTTTGATTAATAATCTCTTAATATTTTCATCATCGAGAATTTTCAAAAATTATATCAGATCGATTTATAACAGCAAAATTAAAATTTCGAATCAGCATTTCTCTACAGACAAGATAACTTCTATGTAGCCTTTAGGAATCCTTTTAATAGGCCGAGATCTTTTCCACTTAAATGGATACTAAAACTTGTAAGGGAGTAATTCTTGGTTTAATCCTTCCATCATTAAGTTTTTCTATTAATTTTCCCTTTCAGCATATCAAGTTTTTCTTAGAATATCTAAAAATAACATTCATTATGAGAGAGAGACACACACGCACACACTCAACAATATCACCAATGAGCAAGAGTTAATAATTTCAAACTTTTTGTCACACTGATCTGACATTATACGCAAACAGTACGGATCGTGATACTTTATTCCGATTCCAAAATTGATTTTGGTAGTATAAATCTATTTTTCGAAATTTTATAATCATTCTATTTTACTTAAACCAAACTACAAAATTATTCATTTAGAGAATTCCTAAATGAATTCTATTTTGTAAAATTATTTTGTTATTATGAAGGCAGATAAATAATAGTTTTTTGACATTATGTGATCAATTCATATAAATTCTGAAATTTATTTTATAGATATTCAGAGATCCACAAGCAGTTCAGCAAAATTTATTAATTTCACTGATAGCAATAATACTTTAATGTTGACAAAAGCTAATCTTCTAGATGCACAACAAACAAACCGACAGACAAAAGTTACAAAGTACACTGCAATTGATAAAAAATAAAAATGAACAGAAGTGATATCTGAAATAAATTAATATAAAGCTATGAAACTAAACTTAAAAGCGAGATACCATCATACCAAGACATAACCTAAATTCCACTTAAAAACTGCAAAAAATTCTGTCCCATATCCATTCCTAGATCAAATTCCATAAAGAGAGTGAGTTATAGAAGACTTTAGATGCATATCAGCTATTGCAACCAGAATAATAAAAAGATTTACGAGTTTCTTGAATAAACAGACTTCTATCGAATAAAAAATCGACAATAAAATTAAAACTAATGGATTATAGAAAGGATAAAAATTTATTTCGCTCGAGTCTAATTTAAATTACGGTCTTTCAATTTATATTTTTTAATTATTTTTAACTTATATAACTTTAATTAATTCCATTAAGAATTTTGATCTTATTTATCTAAAACATTTGTTCAAGCTATACTTATTTAAGATCTCAATATTTTGAACTTATGCTAACAATATAATTCATATCACATTAATTTTTTTCTTAATCTTAATGGTTTCAACTATAATCATTAAACACGATAATATAATATGGACTAAACATTTAAATTTATTTTTAAATTTTATATTCTTATAGTTTTAGGATTAGTGTTTCTAAGCATCATTTAACGCGGAGTTTCACAATTTTCAATTTATTGTTTTTCTTACAATAATCATTTTAAGATAACAATAAGGTTTCTGATTTTGTTTGGTTTTACCCATCTGCTATCTTTTAAAATACAAACATATGTGTGTTTGATTTTTAGAAGACATTATCCTGCAAAATCGATTATTTTACTACCAAACTAATTCTCAAACAAATTTATCGCATCAAAATTACTCTTCTACGTCAAACTTAACAATCGAGCCATTCTAGTTAGTATGTTCGGATTTAAGAGAGTATCAAAATAATATAAAATTCTTTACAGAATATTAGGATGCAGGTGATCAGAATACAGAAATTAATTATTAGCAGGACATATTTTATAGTTGAATGGAACAGATTCAAGGTCTTCAAATTATTAAACTGGTCATAAACACTATAATTATAATGTCTGAATTATAGGGGAAAAAATTTCATATTAAGTGGTTATCAAATTAGAAAAAAGGGGATTTCACTTTAACAATAGAATTTTATTATGTGGTTCAGCAACTTTTTTGTAAGTAATTGGATTTTATTTGATACTAACCAGTTTATACTGCATAAAAAGTTGTTGTGATTTCAATAATCTCCTTTAATATCTAAAGACAGAAGATTAATAAGATTAATATATATATCTATAAATTGGTGTTGGTCATGATTTACTTAGTCTAAATGAAATTTGAATTCTATATGCTTCATAAGAGCAGAAAGAAGTTTTAAGATTTTACTTGAAACTAACGATTTTTTTCTATAACAGTTCTATAATCTCAAAAAATTACATGATATACACATATGATTATTAAACTTATGAAATAAAGCCATATTCGAATTTATTTCGAAATTCATTCAGAAGTTTATTTTCAATGATTCATTCAGAAGTTAGTGATCAGGAGAATATCTCAATACCATATAAAATTTTATTGAAATTGCAAAATATCTGAATTTAGATTTTGAAGATTGAATTGTTAATTATGTAGAAATTTCAAACAAGAGTATTGAACAACATAAAAATTAAGATGAGAAAGTCTAAAAGATATTCTGAGTATTCATTTGAAATCTTGAAATACAGTAAGGTCCTTGTTTAACGTCGAGATTAGGTTCCTGAAAATAGCAACTTAACTGAAATGACATTAAGTGAAATCAAAATCACCACTGACCTAGCATTTAAATTTTCCGAGGATTGTGTTCCTAATTCAATCCCAGGTCCTCCGATTGGAAAGCTAAAGCATTTCCATTCAGTCAATTGTCCTGTGTACTAGTAGTTTAATTAATATACCATTCAGAGTTAGCATCATAAAATTATGGTCATCTTATTTTTTTTATAATTATAGGTTTCAATCTTGTTTTCTCTCTATTATGAAAGGAAATGTAAGAAAGTAGAGCTTTATTTTATTTGTCTACCTTAAAAGTTATAATTTTTTATTTAATTAATTTAAAATTTTTGCTGGTAGAGTAATAGCAAATGACATTAACTGCAACAACATTAAACGAGGACTTATTCTATAAGCACAAGTAAAGTAATTTGAAATCAGGAATTACAAACAGAAAACTAAACAATTATAAATGAATTTGTATAATATTTATTTGCAAATAAGATCCATTCTTCAACACTATGAAAATAACTGTTTTAAATTAAGTTCCTTATATGATACAACGATAAAAAATATTCTACAAAACAAGCATTCTAAACTAAATTAACCTCTAACATAATAAGTTAGAATTACATATTAATATTAATTTGGCTTAGAATATTTGGTTTATAGATATTCTCTTAGTATCATTTAGAGTATAAAGAATATTCTTTCTCACCGATTCGATCTATTAAATATTCTGTTTAATAAAGATCAAAACTATCACTTTCACTACTGCAATTAAATGTATTTTTACTTACTGAAAGGATTTCTATATGTTCATTTCATAATACATTTTACGATTCCAAATTAATAATGTAGATTTAATGCAATTTTTTTAAAATAGTTACATTATACAATATATCTAAGTTAAATATATAAATGAAGATATTTAAGTTAAAAAGCATTGATGAAAATATTCATTTGTAACAATTTCTGCAATGTGCACAAAGTCTTTTCGTCTCGCTATTATATAACTATCATTTTTTAAATTATATCCCTTTCCGATTTTGTTTTCTCACTGTCGCAATCATATTCTTTTATGGTTACATATTTGTAAACTTTTCACTTAAACTGTGATGAGTTCGTCGAACCTGAAATGCTTTTCTATAAAAGTGAAACTATTTGAAATCAATAAATTACGTCGTTCTCCTGACTGAAACCTTTTTTTACTTCCTGCTCCAGTTATATACAGAGCATCATTTCTATCGTTCAAGGGCATTTCCATTTTAGTCTTTTACTAAAGTATCTCATCACAAACAACAAGCTGTCCAAAAGTACCAATTTCAGGAAAATAAATATGGTTCGAACACGTATCGAAGTGTGTTATATATTTTTGGTAAGTAATCATTGATAAAAGAAATGAAGATGTTCCATGATTTTAATCTTTATAAAATCAATGCTACAAATAAGACTTCATGAAGTCTAAATTCGGCATTAAGCTAGTTAAAGATTATTCAGTATTATTACCAAAGAGACATCAAAATTGATGCAATGCTCTGTTGCTAAAATATCTGATAAACGAAATAAATATTTGACATGATAGATCTCTCTTTCCATCTCTACTGTCTACATACGAAAGGATAAATGCAGATCAATCATTTCATTAATGTTTTTCCTATCAATACTATCTAGTTTGCAATTTAAAATTGAAACATTTTTTAAACTTAGAAGATATCTTAACATAAAATAAATAAATCATTTTGAATTCAAGACTGAAAACGTTGAGCAATGTGACTCCTTTTTTTATATTACTTGTGTATGCAAATGAGACAGAAATTAAAATATATTAGAAATATAATAAATCATTCCAAACAAGCATTTCATATTGGAAAGCAATTATTATTATTAATAATTAAAAGAAACTTTTAAATATTGATTCGTGATACGAATAGCAAAACAGGGAAAACTGGTTGTATGAAGAGTAAAAACTAGAGAATCTTTCTAAGATGGAAGTTTTCGAGACTCTCTGCCAAGAGAACTAGAGAATCTCGAAAACTGTAATAGTGAAATTAAAAAATTTCGAAGATCACATATAGATAAAATTGATAGAAGCCAATTTTTTTTTTAAATTATTTTTTTAATTAATTTAGCATGAAATTGGAATTCACATCCAAAACACTAATCTTTATTATATACAGAAAACAAATTTATCTGTTTTTAGTAACATTGGAAAAAAAAAATTTAGTAATTAAAAGTATCAGTAAAACAAATAAATCATATTATAAATATAAAAGAATGCATTCGATTTTCCTGCAGTTAAGAAAAATTTGTGTTGTCGGTTGAGGAATCTGGATGGAAACATAAGCACAACAGAAAAGGTCAGAAATATCTGAAATGTATTCAAGCTGTAAATAGCAGTTCAAAGAAAAAATAAAAGGCAACAAGGATGATGTGACAAGTCAGTGTAAGAAGAGAGGAGGAACGTGAAGACTATAGAGAAGGCAGAATTAATTTAAATGCTCTGAATGAATTCATATCTCTCTTATTCACTCTACATTGCTGAAGTAAATGAACGGCACAATATAGTTCAAAGAAATTTAGAAAGTATAAAGGAAATCAGAAATTTATCTTTATTATAGCAATAAATTCTCAGTCAATACAGAGTAAATAATACTGATATCTCTCATAAATTTGGGATTAAAAAAAATATTTTATATATATATAAAATACAAAATTATCCTGTTAATAGCTGATTAAGAAAATTATATTTTAAATTTGAAACGAAAACTGTAAAATATTTGAAACAATCCAAGCTGATTCCTAGATTGGTTTAAAGTATATGCAAGTAAATGCCAATAATTTCTATCATTTAATAATGCTATTAAAATAAAAATCATTCGACAACAGGAATAGTAGAGGAAAGAATAAAGGAATAGTAGAGCAAAGGATAAAAGTGGAATTAATGACGTAATGTGAGAATATTTTCATAACTGGCCATATTTAAGAGTTTGCAGGAATCAAATCCTTCTTGATCTCTCTATTAACAGGCTAAAAAAAATGAATAGGTTTATTATGAAATTCACCCACGAAAAATTTTTGTAATTATCATATATCAATGATTCTGATATTTAAAATTAAATGAATCCTACAACAAAATTCTGTTACGATTTCAAAGATAAACTTTCTAACAACAGAATTTTCAATATGCTTCGAATTTATTTCCAAATAGTTTATCTCGTCTCTCCAAGTACAGATATTCTAATTTGATTTGTTCCATCCATTATTCATGAAACAATTTTCTTTATGATCACTGTATAAACTCTTCTTCTTTAATATATGTATATGATTAATAAACTTAGTATAATTGACATAAACATTAAACTCGGAACTTTTAACAACATAACCAACAATATATTCATAATTACAGAGTAAATGACTAAATATACAATAATTCTATCAATTTTTATAGTAAGATGATTTTATATTTAGTTTGCTAAAAATAACTTTTTCAACTGATATAATACATCAGTTGAAAAAATTACTTTTAGCAGATAAAATATAAAGTCAACTTACTACAAAAATTGAATGAATGATTATATATTTGATTATACAAAATGATAAATTCTCTAAAAAATATCTGTAATTTATATCAGTGCATCAAAATAAACTTTTAAAAACAGTTACTTAAAATTTATTTTGATATGATATATAAATATGAATTTTTTAGCATTTTTTAAATTCTATAAATTATCCTAGAAGGTAACGTTCAAATTCTTATGTTATGAATATCGTCGTCTAGAAAACAAAATAATATATTCATTTTGTTCCGAGAAATATCAGGAGTATAACTTAAAAATAAAAAATAAAATCTATATAGTGTTTAAGTTATTGATATTCATTAAAATAAACTTTAAAATATCAAGATATCAAATATTTTTCTGTAAGATAATGATCTTGATGAAGCCAAGAAAATAAATCAGAAATGAAAATAATTAATTATTTTATGCTTCGGCTAATATAGGTCCGTCTTATATATTCTATATAAAAATTTATTACGGAGAAACTTATCAAAAGAGAAATTTCTTTTCCGATTGTTATAAAATTCATTATTCTTCATCCTAGTATCATAATTAATATAAAAACAGCTCCAGATATGAAAAAATTTTATTTTAAAGTTATATAATATTTTTAGTCTCCATAATGTAATCTTCAGTTTTATACTTATAGCTGAAGATGGTCTTATAAAAAAATTACTTTTAAAATAAAACTCTCTTCTTTCTTTGTTCTTCATTTGTATGGTAAGCTTGGTGGCTAAATTTTCATTGCCCTTTTCCACTCAAATAGAGAACTAAAGGAGCCGTTCTGGGCCAAAATTAAATGCAAAATGTAGAAAAAGCATGGAACAAACTCAAGGATAAAACTCTCTTCATAAAAAAACCAAATTATATTACTTATATAATATTTGTATTTGATCTTAATTTATCCAGAAACAGAAAACCATAAACCACAATCAAAAAACATTTCTAAATTACTCCTTTTACTATTAATTAATTTGTATAACTCATTTCTCTACAACTTAATGCTTTTTAAATGTGATTATTTAGGAAGCACAGTGTTTCTCGGAATGTCAGAATGAAACTCAAGAATAAAGTTAAGTGATAGGTATGTTAGTTTAATGACAATTTTCTTTCTTATGGTCAATTCAGTAACAGAATATAAAATCTATTAAACATTTTGGGAGGCATTAAAAAAAATTTCTGTTTTATTCTATCACTAGATTATCATCTTTATTTGAATGATAAGACGATTTGATCCCAGGAAAATCTACATAAGCTGTAATTGAGTTAAATTACAACAATTAATTTTTATTATAATCAGTTATTTATAACTTTTAAAATATTATCGAAAGTGCTTATTTTGTTTCCATTTTAAGGAATTGCATATGCCGACTTTTCTTTGAAATCAATGAATTGATTCCTTGAAATATATAAAATAGAACCAACCATAAAAAGAATATTTTGTATCTAGAAAATATTATTTGAAATCCTACAAGAACATCTTTAGACATACAAAAAACTCTAAAAATATATTCTGATAAATCCATGAAAATTTAATCTCTAATAAATATTAAATATTTATATTTTAAAATATTCTTACACAAATAAAAATTTCTGAAAACATCTGGAGAAATCCTGTTGCTAATAAGTATTGAATACTGTATCTGTTGAAAAGAAATACTTTCAATTTATCATTAAAACTCAAAACTGCAGGATTCTCGTGATATCAATAGGTCTGGATCTCCCTCTGGAACTAATGTCATTCCAACTCGCAAACTTCTACTATTAAATAAAACATTTTCGTTATAGTAGAATATACTGTCTAATCTAATATACTCAAATAATATCAAATTTTGACTTAATGTATCTTTGAAATTTGATACATATCACTAGAATTCAATATAGTCATTATCATCATCAGTAAAAATAAATATCGACATTCCGAATACTTTTCAAAAATACATTGACTTTATATTCACCATGTAATTATAAGCAATAACTTATCTTCCAAATCATTTTTTGTTCAATAAACTTTTCTATTGTTTTTCAAGCTGAAGTATTATTGCAGAATCATTACTGCAATCACTGTTCCTTAACTTTCTGTTGTTTATATTGCACATTATCTGTTGTTTACTTTAATATAAAAAAAATTTATTGATGATATCTGATTCATTATCCATGTTATTGTAGCAATAATATAAGTTTCTTTCCTTGAAACTTTTATGGAATCGAAAATCTCCTACCTAACTTAAACAGATCATTTATTTCTATAATTATACATCGTATTTTCTGAATAGATGTAAAAATGTCAATTTTCTCCAGAGCAACATTTGATTCAAATGACAAATTTTCATGTATAAAAAAAAAAAGGAATAAGAATACTTTTTAATCGTAATTTAAAATTTTATAGCATTATAAAAATCTATCTCGATCTTGAACTAATTTACATAAACTAATAATAAACAATTCAAACAGTGATTTTCAAACTGTTTAAACATTTTGCTCAGCAGTAAAATATTCAAATTTTATGTGTTTAAACAGTTCGAGTTACTATTACTTTAATTGTTTATTATTACTGATGAATAAAGTGGTTTTTACAGTGTCGAATGATCATTAATAACTACAAAAAATAAATAAATTTCCAAAATTTTACATATCTTTCTTTTTGCATAAAATGATTCAGACAGAAATTCTCGTAAATTCTTTTATACAAAATTCCATATCATAACTTTTCGACACTTTTAGTGCATATAAAATTTTTTTTTTTAATTTTATAAAATTTACGAAAGAAAAGTTGAAGTTAAATATAATGTTACATAAACCTAGCCATCATTTAGTGGAACATTATCAATCAGACATTACAGATGACAACAGATTAATCTCCAATGATATCGCATATTTACTATCAAAAGTCAGCTCTACTTTTTTCGGAATTTAGTTGTTAATGATAAAGATTTTGTATGACGGTTTTCACTCTGAAAGATATACTGACCATATTATAGTACTTTTCAGGTATTGTTTACTGTTATAAATTATTCATCACATCAGGACTTCCATAATGAATGGCTTAATGCCAATAAACTGGATAGCATTGATGTATGGAAACAACTTTTTAAAGTATTTGCTAATGATATTTTTTCATCGGGTAGGAAATTTATTCAAGCATTAAAATAAAATTACCGAACAATACAAAAATACTTATCAGTAGCATTTTTCGTACTGGTGTATTTAGCTGTTAAATATTTAGTATTAAATATTAGGAATTATTATTTAAACTGTACGCAGTTAAGAACCACTGTTTTTTCCTCCAAACTTTGTACATCATAAAACAGTATTATGTCATTTCTTCCTCCTCTTTTCGCATTTCTGAACAACACTCAATACCACTAGATTGAAATAAATTATTACAGAAAACTTTTCGAGGGAAATTAATTGAATCTTTATTCAACAAACAGAAAATTATAATAATAATAACAACGACTGGTTGAAGAAGCTTCAATTAGGTCAAGTATAAAATTTTTCAAAACTAAACAAAACTTCATTTTTGTTTATCGTTCTGACATATATACTTAACTTTAATTATACTAAAATAAAAAATTATAATTCAAAAATAAGTAAAGTATACGTCAACAGATCTTATCAGAAAATAAATTACTATACTATGAAAATTTTTATATATATTATCATCATCATCTCGGAAAGTGTTTGAAATCAAGTAACACATCTTTAGTTATCTTACTGATTCTAATAGTTTACATTTTCATTTTCAAAACTACCACATCCATCTCAGAAACTCGTCCAACATCAAATAAAGACGTGGAAATAGTCGACAAACACTTGGCAGATGGTTTAGAAAATTACTGTCGACTTCAGATAAGTCAGACTGCAATGCAAATATAAAATTTCAAAAATTTTGCACTAACCACAGTATCATTCTTCCACACACAGCATCACAATATTTCTATGGGTCATACCAATATCTTAGCAATCTAAACAATAATTGCATAATGGTAAAGCATCCAAAAGTGCTTCTATTGTTCTCTTCATTATTATTGTACAAGTCCTCATTTTCTATATGAGAAGATGGCAATACAATATGTAACATAGATAGTCTCAAAAATAATATACCATAAATGAATTAATGAATTCCCAAATGAAACTGGGAGTCTTAATTCTGTTATGCCTCCGTTCGAAGAGATTGCTTTACATAAATTCATAGAAAGTTAATGGACTATCTTCCCCAAATGGATATAACTTTATATGGTTGTTAACAGGTCATGGGACGCACTTCTAATAAATTTTGAAAAAAAAGCAGCATAAAATGTTTCTTCTGTTATAATTTTGACATTCCTAGTATTAATAACATTGTATTAATCCCATAACACTGAGAATATATTCTTAAAATCACATTAGTATTGATCCCCACAAGATAACTCGTGTACAGAATGAACGTCATTCGCAAAACAAAAATATAAAATTTTATAACTGCAACGATATTTAAGTGTGATATTACGGGGTAAAACGGATCGGTATCCTGGCAGAAGCGTTTTACTCCGATTCTGATCACCCCCGAATATCGTAAAAATCCCGAATTCCGAGAAAGAAAAGTATCAGAAAAATGCGGTCGTGTCGGTAATATTGTAGCAGGAGGGCAGTAAAGGCGCACCCCAGCCACCGAAAGCACAGCAGGATCTACTTCCCGAGCAACGTTTCCAACACGAAAAAAAAAAAAAATTAATAAACTTACCCAGTATAGGAGAAGAATCCTGCCTGGACGGTTCCACGGCTTTATTCACATAACTCTGTCCCGGCAGCGACGAGTTCTACAAGTAATAACACTTTAAGTAAGTCGAAAATACGATTGATGTGTGTCTGTGTGTGTGCGTGTGTGTGTGTAAGGGGTGGAGATGGAGCACTCACCTCTTCGCCTTCTGTAACCAAACTAGACTTGAGATCGGTTAAGTTTTCGGACGACGTCTTTTTTTCTTCTTCTTCTTCTCCCTCGTGTTTGAACACTTTGATCTCATCGGAAGCGAAGTCATCGCTTCCACCACCCGCGGCGTGCGGCATGTTATATCGCCTCGCTCTTTTGATATTTCGATATTTTGCGGTAAGTTCACCTACACCAACAGCTTTGTACCGCCGCTGCCGACATAACAGCACACTTCTCTACAACTGTTCAACTTTCGAACAAATCAGATCCCGTTGAAATCGAGTCCGATCCTTTCAACCAATCAGAGCCAAGCTGGCCTTCCTCTTCATGGCGGAGAGGTTGAGTGACTGGTAGGAAGGTTGCATTCGACAGGATCTTTCGCTAACAGGTTTCCCGTGAACTTCTAACTTTTGTTAGACACTCATTCGGAATTTTTAACACCTCCATCGCTTTAAATATCCCTCCCCGAAGTGCCGCCTCGTTTATAACAGTTTAAATTTTACTATAAGCGATAAACTTTCGTCCACCGACCCCCAATGTTTGGTCCATTAACAGGCAAATGGTCGAGCGCTGTTTATTAAAACCCGTTAAACTCATGCAAATTATTCAAACTTGCGAGCAGGCGTGCAGAGTTATTTTAGAGAGAGAAAGAGAGCTCTTTCTTCTTCACCCCATCTTTAACACCAGTCGAACTTCGTCAAGTGGTTTCTACTGCGTAACCCAAATTTATTTCTGGCAGATCAACAAAAATTCCCTCTTTTTTTGGGCTATCTCAAGGTTAGGAAGAATTTTACCAGGCCGATATATAAATTTATAACTCTGCATGTTTGGCTGATGATTATTATTCCCTCTCTTAACAGGTCGTAATTATAAACTAGACTGATGTAAAATTTTTCTCGTTTATTTTTATAATTAATGATACAGTTGGCTCATTACGAGGCCTGTACGGTAGGAAGTAACGTTTTCCTTTAAACCAAGTTCAATATTTAGAGTATGCAACCCGGTCGAAACGAGCGTTTCGGTGTGTTAACTCTTGTGTTTATAATTAATAACGAAAAAAAAATAAAAAATATATCGTTCCACTTTACTCTTACCCCGTTGCTCTATCAATCTATTTAAACACCAAACCCACAGGCAGTTCTATTCAGGTATGCGAGAAATGTTGACGTTCACAAGAACTGCTAGTCCCAGTTGTCCTCCTTGGCCTTGAGGTGAGGTACAATTCACCTTGTCTACAAA
>WUQG02264288.1:23137-49647 GCA_011317285.2 Androctonus mauritanicus | reverse complement strand
ATGGCTCTTTAGTAGCATATTTTTGAAAAAGACAATGCTCACTTTTTTCAAAATAAGGCCTATAGTATTTCTTTTAATTATAAATGCTTCATTTATGTTACTTATGCATATATATAGTAATTACAATGAATTGTATGCATTGATAAATGAAAGAAGACAGGAGGCTTTGACTTATGACATTTTCAAGATATCAGTCTAGAACCTAATCAGGTATAACTTTAGAATATGCCTGTACTTTTAAAGCAATGCTGCTGTGCTTTTTATATAAAGATTGGGTAATCTATAAGAATAAAATGAATTTATTAAAATTAAAAAAAAAAAAAAACAGATATCTTTTGGCTTTCAAATAGATTTTGTTTAAAAAAAGGTCTTAAATAAATGAATTGCCATTTACAATAAATTTAATGATGAAACTAATGCTTTTTGTTAATATAATAATAATAATAATTAATTAAATTCAATTTATTAATGTTATTTATAAAATGTATTTATAATCTATATAATTTTAATTTTTTCATTAAATTCTTTATAAAATATGCTAATAAAAATATTTTTATGAAAAAATACCAGTAAAATTCACTAATATTTTTTTTTATAAAAATGCATCTGTTTCTGTTTTTTGAATACTTGCATCTACTGAATCAATTTATAAAATTTGCAATCTTTAAACAATGTTTCTAGTTTATCAGTAATAAATATATAAGTATTCAATATTTTTACATAATATTTCGTATAAACAAATAATTAAAAATAAAATAATGTCTTTTATAATTTTTATATTAAATACATCATCATAAAATTTTTATGAATACTAAATTTCAACTTCTCAAATTTAATATTTTATGATGTTTTTAAAAGAAATATCATATGAGAACATTTTTTTTATTGTAGCTTACCTGAGGCTATAATATAAAATTTAAGTTAGAAATAAATATTTTATAACTTATATTAATTTTAAATTGAAATTTCCTGCTGAAACTATAGTAGTAGTAAGACAAAGTAAAATGAGATTTTAAAATTCTGTTTTTGAATATATTTAAAATAAAATTATTTTAATGTTTTTATGAAGTTTGATAGCATTAAATCTATTAATATAAATTCATAAATTATTGATGTATAATATATAAACAACAAATTTTAAGTTCAAATTTTCTTTTAATTTGAAAAAAATGCTTCTATCTAATGATTTTATATGAAAAACAATTTGAAGTGATTAATTTTAACTGCTTAGCTTATCACAATTGCTGAAGAAGTTAATTTACCATAATTATAACATTACAGTTTTTAATATAATTTTTATACTCAATATTTAATTTCGAAATGTTCAGATTTTTCTGATCCTCAACACGAGAGGATATTTATGAACATCCTCAGTCGTGATACTCGCTATCATAACAAGTGATCAATATGCTTGAATGTTAACATACCAGAAAACAGAATGGCACATATATTAGCTCGAATATACTACACTTCTTTATATGTGCAATAATTCCGGGCATTTATTATTAAATCACGAATAGCAATAAAATATCGAAATTCGTGAAATCGTATATCACGGACATAATTCAAAATTTTCGTAATAGATTCGGGAGGGAATTATAACCTCCATAAATCTCCAATATTCCAAACCTGTATGCTGGCCATGTTATCTTATTCCTGACTTAAATACTTGAAATTTTCACTTCTGAAACTAGTCTGTATATCAAAAGTTGACAGTTAATAACGTATCTGCTTCGAAATCATTCGTCCCAATTTTCTTATCTCGCTTTTATTGCATTCTTCTTTTATTAAACTACATAATAAGATCGCTTACTTAGATAACCTATTTAAGCTATTTATAATTTATTCTGATCATTTTAAACGAGGAGAAATGTTTGCTGTCGTTTAATTAAAAAAAAATCATTCATCGAAATATCACACGATTAGATCTATTTGTATTGTAAAATATATTTACACTGATACGAAATGATAAATCAATACAGCATCCTTTTAAAATTTTAGTATGAATACGACTCAAAAATTTAATGATATTTGTTTTCAATTAAGAAATAATTTATCGAAATTCAATAATAAAATTTATTTAACAAATATGAAACGATAAATTTTTACTTCTTTAGATGATAAAAGAAAGAAAAAATTTTATCAAATTAGTTTCATACATTTAATCAGTTTTCTGAATAATTTTTTAAAATTTTTTCATTTTTTTAGTTAGAGATGACTGGTATTCATTCTTAATATTTTTAGAATTTAATATAGACATAAACTGTAATTATAACTTATATTTATGCTTAAACTAACTTATAAGAGTACATTTATTATATACTGCACATATACTTTTAAAAACGTAGTTTCTTGGATTGTGGTAATTACTAATGTTGAGTGATCTTGTAACTGGTTGCCAATAAATTTGATGATTTATATAACAGTACCAAATTCATTTGGTACTGTTATATAAATCATGAACATAATTATAAGATTTAATTAATAGATTATGAAAGCTTAATCGATGAAAGGTGAATCAATATATAGGTATATTGCTTCACCCTATATAAAACAGATCAATAAATAATAAAATTCAGAATGTATTCAATTCTTTGTAAGTGGTTTTAAACATTTGACGTTCTGTAAACTATTAATAAATAGAATGAAGGATAAACAGAAAGCTTAAATATCAATTTTATAGATAAAAACCATCGGATGAAAAAAATGCCTTTCTCTTACTTCGTAATGCTGGCAATCTAATTTCAAAACAAAAAAAAATAAAAAATAAAAATCCATGAATATTTATAAATTCTCGTAAAAAATTTGTTAAACAATTTTTACTGTGCAAATATTTTATTACTGTTATCTCAATAATTATTATCATTTTTTTTTATGCCAAAACATAATTAAAACAAAAGTTGCAAGTCTTAAAAATTATCATTTATTAATTTTATTTAGGTTATAGAATAACAATAAAATGGCGATATAAAAATATAAGCATTTGATATTCTAGCTGTGGTCTAACTTATCAAATACAGTACTTAACTTTTTAAAATTCAGTATTCTTAGAATGTGATTTGCAAATATTTTTTTCATCTCCTGAACTGTTCCCAGTTTTGAAAAAATTTGCTCACTCCTAAGTTGCATATATAGTACAAAAAAGAAATAATGCAAATCAGGATACTACTATAGTATCTATAAAAACATATTGAAATGACTGAAGATAGATTTTCTTATATGCTTATATGATTCAACTTTATATATACTAGTTTAGTAATGAAATGAAAGACGAATAATAAAAATAATAAAACATGATTTTGGCATGGATATCATCATCGCATCGTTGTAATAAATGTGTCCTTCAGCAATTTATTAAATTAATAAATTCCATTTTTGCCTTGGAATGTCGAAAATTCAAAATTTATACGCAAGAGATATAATCCGTGTCGAGTTTCCCAGATAGGATTTTTGTCATTATTGAGAATACAGCAAGTACAAAAATTTATAAAAATTTTACGTTACGTTAATTCTTTTTTGAAAAGATGATATTATAAGTTAATTTAACTGATTATTATAATGTAACGTTCTAGAATATGAATTTATTTGTCACTAAACACAGAATGTCCTTCGTTCTAGCGATTACAACGTTAACCTTGTTGTCAACTGTGTCTTATTATTGACACCTGTGTATCAAATTCGAATCCAGTTACCTCATCCTATCTTCACACATATTCTTACAGTATAAATATATTTTAAATACAATAAATTGAATACTTATTTGACA
The DNA here is from genome assembly GCA_011317285.2 of Androctonus mauritanicus. Taxonomy (NCBI): domain Eukaryota; kingdom Metazoa; phylum Arthropoda; class Arachnida; order Scorpiones; family Buthidae; genus Androctonus; species Androctonus mauritanicus. The sequence goes on along the minus strand of WUQG02264288.1, from coordinate 45,881 downwards.
TTTTTAGATACAATATAATATTGCTATTAATAAATCTATTATTATTTTACTTTAAGCTTATATGTATAGCTTTATAATTAATATTATCATATCATATTGAATTGTTAAGCGAGAAAAATCTGGAATCGAATCTTAGATATCTCTTTTTCTCCAGAGATTTAATATTCTGTCCATTAATCCTCATTTATAATTTTCGGAAAATCTCATCACAAGATTAGTAATCCAAAGTGTCTTATTCTCATACCGCGATATAAATATTATGATTATCCAAAGCGTAAATCGATAAATCAAATATGTTAGCAAGATATACCGTATATTTGTTTAATTCTACCGATAATAAAATACAGCAATTCATATTTTTATAGTTTTTTTTGACTATTGAGAAGTCGCATAAATTAGAATTATTTAGTATAAAGGCAAAACAAGAATTTTAGAAGATAGGCGAAGATTTTTATATCTGAAATACTGTAACGAAAAATAACTTTTCTATTTTTAAGTATTTTCATGTAAGCGAAAGCTTAAAAAATTCACGTTGAAGCGAGGCTGATGTTTGGAAAACATTCATTACCTATCACTTTAGTATAAATTTATTATGCTTTCACATACCTGAAAATGTACCAGCTTTACAGGTAATCATTTTGATCTGGATTTATAGCAGTTGTTTTTCCAACCTAAATCGAGCGATGTTCAAACGTTTCTCGATGAAAGTTATGGTTGGCTCACAAAAATTAAAAAATGCTGTTAAGCAATTAAATTTTACTAGTTTTTAAGAAAATATTTTATGCATGTGTTAATTTTCGAATTATATTTATTTGATAATTTCACTTCGATTGCTAATCTCGAATATTTCAAGTTTCGGTTTTGTATTATTTACGAAACCAATCAATTTTATTTAGGAAATTGGAACAAAGTTCCATTATTTGTCATCGAAAACTATTATTGATCATAAATAACGTATTACAGACATTTTGCAGGTTAGATTTAATTCTAAATAAAGCTCAGAATAGAATAGAAAAAAAGCACTAAAATGAAAATTGAAAATTAAATTAAATATAGGTATCTATCATCTGTCGTTATTGCTTCAGAAAAAATGTCCTCGAATTTCTTTGATCTTTGAAAGATTTATACGAAAAATTATATATATATATTTTTCTTTTTCTTTTATGGACACTATTCTCCTAGTTTTTCCTTGAATGATCTAAATGAAAAAAATGAAAAGAATTATTTCTTTTATTCTCCGACTTTTCTATCAATCATCTATATATGCTCTATTTAACTTAGGTGAAATCGTGACCAGTCCTCGGTGTTTTCATCCACAATATTCATTCATAATTCGTTTTTTTTTAAGATATTTTTCTGCAAAAGATACGTTTCGTAGCAGTTATTAAAAAGAAAAAATATATTAAAAACACTTCAGATAACTTTCTATTATATATTTTTTCCATACCGATTATAGTTGAATAAAGTCAAGTTTTATGCCAATTAAAAATCAACCTACACAATATAAATGATGATGATACTACAGAAAAAAAAAAAAAACCTGAATCATATATATATATATATAGTAAAGGCCAATATATAGTTTATACATAAACGTATATAGAACTAAAAGCTTCTTGTCTGTTTATATATAGCAAAATAAAAAAGCGAGTACAGTAATGGCAAACTATGGAGTAGTTCTTTGATAATATATAAAACTTATTGCATTAGAAATGTTATCGTTCTTTAAAAAAAAATAAAAATACTACTGTTTCTATCCCAATACTGTATAAGCTTATAGAAAAAGTGCTTTTTACAGTTTTAAAGAAAAATGTTTCGAATTAAATCAGAACTAGTTGAAATATCGAGTTATATTATTACATTTGACAATTTCACTATAAATTATTTTTAAAACTTTCTGATTGTGAAGATGATAAATTAAATATTTCACTTATAGTATACCTATAAAGCACAAGGATGGAAAAATTTAATGGAATTAATGAGAATTAACTATACGAAAATAATAGACGTAATCATAAACACAAAAAATATATACTGTATATATCGATTAATGTTTACTTTGTTATTTAGATCGATGAAATCGCTGTCGGACTGGAAAATGTAATTTTGTTATAATAATTAATTATCGTTACTTAAAAATACAAAGCCGAAATATGCCTACCACGTGAATCCATTTATTTACCTGTTTATTTTAGCAAACAGCGCTCCCACTAAATTGTTTAAAAAAATTATTAAAAAATAATAATAATTAACGAAAAAAATCTTATCGATTTTGAGTTTTTAATGATGTAATTAATGCTTTTATCCTAATTTTATATTTCACATAAATAATATTGAATTTTTTATAAAATCGATTATTGTTTTGCAAAATTATTTAATTAAAAATCATATATGATTTAGGAAATAAATAAATAAAAATCATAGAGAGCATAAATAAAGACGTAGCAAATTGTTTGCAAAAAAATAAATAAATGGAGTGTCTTTTATATGAATACATTTATTATTTATTTCATTACAGTTTTTCATAATCTAAAATGAAAAACCGAAATGAAAATTTAATTTAGAAGAAAGATTAAAGAGATATACTTTGCATTGTGAAGTATATACATAAAGAAAAACGTAAATGTTGTAATTTGAAATTTATTCTGCACTTCTGTTAACTTCTAATCAATTTAAGCAAACATTCCCAAAACCGAAGAAGAAAAAGATTAATTACTTAAATTCAGTTACAAACAATTCTGTTAATCGTTCTTTGCTCACTTTATTGTAGTTTTATTTAGAATTACTTTATTGTTTTCCTATTTATCTATATATTCCAGATGTCTCTAAAATGGATAAATGCCATTACTTTATATTTCTAATCGGAATTTTATATGCTGTTATTTTAAAATTTAATTTATAAATATTTGGAAAAGTTTAAATATTCCTGCTTTACAATTTCAATTGAAAAAAAAAGATTTAAATGAAATTAAATGTTTAGAAATGTTTATAAAATTTTTATTTTTTTTCTGAAAAATAATCAAAATAATCTTTTTATTTGCTTCTATAAATTTTATTGGAATCAGAACAGTTATCAGATTAAGTCGAGGCATACACATGTACGAAATCTAGGATATTTATTTTGTAATTTAATGTTGTGTGTTTCTCTTACAAAAATTTTCGCAGTCATCGTGTCCGACATATATAACTTTATGTAATTCTATTTAGGTCATTGATTCAAAATTTTCTATAGGATGAACCAAAAGTAATAAAAAAAAAGTACACAGAAATATTACAACATAAATAGAAAAACTTCTGCCGCATTTTTAAATTAATAGATTTTTTTTTAAATGACTTAAAATGGTATTAATTGAATTTGCAAAAATAAAATACAGTAGAAAAATTATTCTGGAAAGAGCATTTTGTTTTGTTTACGTTAATGTTTTAAGATGCTTTTTACGCTCAAGTTTATTGGAAAGAATACAATTTAAAGTAGTAAACTCTTGATTATATTCTTGATGCTGGCATTAAATTTAAATTTTTAGTCTTTTTTCGATGCTAGAAATTAATGATCGATATAAATAAAGCCGGGATTTACTTAAGAAGACATTCAATTATACGTTTAGTAATAAGAAAAAGTTGTAAATTCCGTTGTTGTTATTTTTTTTATACAAGAATTTTTCCAACTGCAATCGTTATTTCATAAACCATTATTGATTATCGCAGTTGGAGTAATAGAAAAGTAAAGTTATTTTGATTCTGCAAGTTTTTAAAGTAGATAAAAATATCGATGCTTATCAGCTATACCTACGAAATTTTAAAAAAAATGAAATTAAGTATTATTAATTAAACTACTTAAAATATTAAAATTAATGCTTAATAAAATTAAAACTTTTCAATATTTTTATAATTAATAATAAAAAATTAAGAAGAATTTTTTATTATTATTAATATTTAAGTAATAAAAAATGAAATTTTATATCCAGGTGGCGTAAGCAATTACGTTGTTAAAAATGAGTTAATTTTATTAAGGAAAAACTCGTAATATTTTAATATATAAAGGTTAGTTTAATTATACTATATTAAGATGAAACTTATTAAAGTAGGAAATAACTATTCTAATTTAACAATTAATAATAAATGTATAAAAAGAAAAGAAAAAAGCCGAGTTGCTTGAAAAAGTTTTTCAGCGTAGCTTCTTAATAGGTAATTCAATATGTTTATAATTAATTTAAGAATAAACATTAAATTATTTTAATGACACTTTAAAGCATGAAAAAAATACAGTTTATAAATTAATCTATAAAATTTATATGCATATGATTCTTCATTTAATACAGAAACGAAAGAATTTGTCGTGATATCAAAATTTAATATATAAGATTTTTTATCAAAAATCCTAAATGAACCTAACCTGTTAAAATTTCACTATATCAAATCAGATTAAAAAAAAATGGATTCAATAATTAATAAAATTAAATATATAATAAAGTGGAATTAATCCTTTTATTATCATTAATTATGTATAAAATTAATCATTGTTTAACAAACTGATCATTTTTAATTGTGTGATAACATTAAATATTAAAATTTTAATTAAAATAATTTGCAAAAATTATTTAAACTTTTAAATAATATACATGCATTATATATTGATTTAAATATATATAAAAATTTGAAGAGATTTTATATAAATTTATTATCTGTGAATGATTGGAAAAGTTTTATCAAATTTGTCATGAATTTATTTGGAGGACATTCTTCAGTTTCTATTTGTGATAATTTCATTTAGGTGTTCAGTTATCGATTAACTTTCCTTTATTAAATATTGAACGAGATTCCTTCAAGTGGTGATACTTTATTTCCTACCATGTTGAGTCCTGAGAGATGTAATTACATTAGGTTGAAGTCTTATCTAATGAACCAATTAAACACATTATTGAAAATAAACATAATTATTTCAAAAATGCATTATATATATACATATATTATCTAATTTTAATTTAATTAACTATTAAATTATCTTTAAAACAAAATATTGCTATTACTTTTGTACATTTTATCTTTAAAAAAAATCATTTTTATTCTTATTTTTCTGGTCAGCTGTGCATAATTCAAAATGCTGATGTATTTATTATACTGATAAAATTGGTTAATTTTTAAAATGAAATCTGCATACAAGGACATTATTTTCAATTTTAAATTATAGTTTGACTTATTTATCATTATTTTTTTTGCGTTATTTCTTTCTCAAACAATGAATAACAAATTCCATTTTGTAGTATTTATATTACTTTGAAACTATTTATTTTAACTTTGACAAAGATAAATTATTTAAACCGGCAAAATAAATATATTTATTCTCTCTTACTTATGCATTAAACAATTTAAATAAACCTTTACTACTTTGTAAAATATTGGTGAGAATAAAAATTTTATAAAAATCGTGTTAAATTCGATGAAAAATTTTTAATAAATGGATAAATATCGTGTAACATTATTTATTACTTTTGCTTTCCTCAAAGTTTTATAAAGAAAAAAAATAAAATAAAATAACTTACTTTCAAACCAAACCCATCAATCCTTATACCATTCAATCGAATTTTGGAGTGATATTATTATCCTTTCAACTTGAATATCTCCTAAGTTTTTGATCTAAAACTGATTTCTAGAGTCAAAAATTAAATTTAAAATAATAAAAAAAGAAGAAGATTCAAGTCTAAATATTTTCTTTTCGGTGGAAATATGTCCGCAAATCTGTAACATGTTTTTTTTTTTTTAGTAGTAAAAAGCTTATTTACGCTTTAAAATCATTTGATATCAATGCAATATTTAATAGAAATTAATGAATTTTTATATTTTTGGTTAAAATAAAACTAAAATTTGATTATTGTAGAGAAGCAAAATTAAATAAATAAAATAAGATTAAGATTTCAAATATCAGAAATGGGTTAAAGAGTACTAGAGTTATAAAATCACCGATTCAAAAAGAGGATTATTTTCCATCATTTGACCTTTACAGCCTACTTCCAACTAAAAGTATTTTACAGATAACTCGCAATAGAATTTGATAAAAAACTGTAAATTATGTGATTTAACCATAAAAAAGTATTCTGATGGATTTAAAATGAACAGAAATAAGTGAGAAATTGGATAGTAGAGAAGAATATATCGAAAGAATTGAATAACTCACTTGTCAAAAGAGAATTGTTAGATGTCTCCGAACGGTAACAAACTTCAAAATATATAATGCCTTACAAACATTGAATATTATTCATTCTTACTTGCGGAATTTTTATGATTTTTTTTTTTTCAATCAGTAAGATTATAATTTATTCAAGAACTACTACCGCTTATAAAAATCATAAAATATATATAGAGATATGTTATCTGATGTCTGGCGGAATGTTTGGAAATTCTGAGTTATGCCAAATATACTATATATCTCATCCATTTAAGTATAGGGAAAAAAAAACATCAATTTTTATGTCTCGAATAAATTTCGAAGTTTTTATGTGCCTAATAATAATAATAAAAAAAAAATAAAGACAGAGTTTACACATTTACAAACGAAATTAGTTAGTTAGTATAAAAAGCAGTATTATTCTAATTATCATTAACAAGTGCGAAAATTGGGTTCATAACCCATTAAAATCGCAATTAAATTAATTGCAAACCGATATAAATTTTTATTTTTCGATTAATAAAAAGAAAATCGAAACTTTTTAATATTGGCATCACTTCAACTCTTCAAATGAAAAAGTTTTAATATGTGTAAGCGAACAAATGGCATTTCTCCCATAAAAAAAAAAAAAAAAAAAGAAAATTTCTCGTTTAATTCTGTTTCTATACATCACGACAAATTTTCGATATAAATAATATTCGATAAAGCTGCTGCTGTTTAGGAGGAATATTTTTTTAAATAAAAAAAAAGTAAATAACAGCGGAGATAATTACAGTAATTACAGAACTTAAAACAACAGAAAAATTACCATTCGCTAAATATAGTTTTGTACGTTCATCACAGATGGCGGTAAAATATACATTTTAAAGAGACGATTAAAATAACAATAATTATAAGATTATTTATGATATACAAATGGATGCCGAATGGTACGCGAGTTATTAAAAAATATATATATTTATGTAACAAAGGTAGAGCCAAGTGTTAACTGCCTCAGACAAACGAGTAATTAAGTAGATTAAAATGCATCAATCAAAATATTGTTTTTAATAAGAGAGATATTTAAAAATATTCCCGTTTAATTAACTAGCATTCCGTCGATGAATACTTGTTGGACGTGCGAGCGGTAGCCATACCTTCAACAGGTATTTGCATATCACTTAAAAGGATTTATACGCAGACTGTTGACGTATTTTTTTCTCCCTTCTTCGGGGCTTAATCTGAATGCAGAAAAAAAAAAGGAAAATATGTATACAAGTACTTAACCAGAATGTAAACGTCGACGTAAGTTTACATATCGCGATTTTATTTACTCGAACACAGGTTAACATATCTTACGGTAGAAAGCTTAAAATATTATCGATTATTCTTAAGTCAATGAACTTTCGGTTGCATGTATCATCCGAAAATATCGCTACTGACATTTATAAATTCATATATATGTGCAAAAATATATTTTTTTAATGATCTCTATATCTTGTTTATTTTAAATCCCCGAAAAGCGCGTCGTGGGACATTTATTCAGTTTAACAAGAGAAAAATTAATTTGGAATTTTTGTGTATGAAAGCGAAAGTAAAAATTGGTAAATTTTTTTTTTTTTTATATATATCCATTTATCTATTTTGGAAACTATAATCATTTTTCTCCGATAAGGAAAATTTAAATCAAGTAAATCTCCATGCACGAATCCAGTTTCTCATTTCTGACGTTTGGTTCCAATCTATGACGTCTGTCGTGTGACGCACTGCCATTTCAGACGTCAGGAAATGACGTCATGCGGATGAAAGTAGAAAATCCAGCAATTCGAAACGAAGAAAATGAATCGTTAATCCCGGTAATTACCGGCTAGAACCATTAAGAAAATAATGTAATTATTTTAAGTGCATAGAGAAAACGTTAACATTTATTCATTACGTCTAAGCAATAACTGAATTTGTTTATCGTTATATAATACACAGTACATAAAACAAAATGTAGTTAGGTATACAGTATAAAGCAAAATATGATTTTTAAGCATGATTTAAAGTCTTCTGACTAAATAACTTATTTTTTTTTTATATGTATATAAAAGAGGCGATTATCGTCTTTTTTTAAAATTTATGTTTCTCGATCGTCGTGTTTAAATTTGTAAAAGCTAACTTCGTTTAAAATTGATGCCCGATTCACAAATTAACTTCCTTATTATGTTTGCTTAAGTGTAGTTTCCTTCAAAGTTCTATTGAATTCTATAATTTAATATTTGCTTCCTTTCCATTTCTCATTTGCCACTCGCGTTTCTCTACTTAAAAGAATTCAAATCTGCAAACATCGCTTTTCTATATCTTTCCATTTATCAATATCTCAGTGTCTATAATTACACGATAAATATTAGACGAACAAGCAGAATTTTCTATTATCTCTCTCTGATTTTATGTATTTTTCTCGAGTTCTGTGTACTTCGATATTTAGAATTTTTAGTTTTGAATTTACCTTTAATTTATCGTGTGCTTTTAGTTATTTATGTGCTTATCATTTTAACAGTTTTATTTTAGCGATGTTTTCAGTCTACTTTCTGAAGAAAAGTGAATTTTACGACATCATCAAGCTATCTGGTTTCTCTCATTAATAACCTTTGAATTAATTAGCATATTTTCGTGAAATTTGGAAGGGATGTTCTGCCATTAAAGATGTAAGTTTGATGCCGCATCAATAACTGTTATAGCTTTAACCATTTAAAAATGGCGAACGTTCAAAGTTCCGAGATAGTATCTTAATATAATCTAAAGTATTCATTGAATTTTCATAAAATTTAACAGGATGTCAAGTCGATTGATGATGATCTCGATGACACAACAATTAACTCTTTTAACTGTGGGCATTTAAAAATGGCGGATGTTCAAACTGTGAAGGTTTTTCCCTAATAACTTTTGAACTATGTAATTGAATTTTATCAAATTTAACAGAATGATCAGTTTATTAAACTCGAATTTTAAACAAGATTAATTAACACTGTATATTCATTCACAAAAACATTTCACAGAAACATTTAAAAATGGCGGATGTTCAATCTTTTCTGAGGATTTCCTTTAATAACTATGGAACTATTTAATAGATTTTTATGACCTTCAACATATAAGTTATGCCATTGAAAATGATTTTGATGACTTACATTTAATCCAGAATTTTTAAACATTGGAAAATAAAGAACACATTCGAAACATAGGATATTAATTTTTTCCAAAACTGCTTGTTCTACATTTTGTGAAATTGTTCTGTTAACACATCGATTTTTATCTATATTTACCTCTCACATTTATGATTTAATATTTAAATTTGTGCAGTTTTTTCTCAATTTTTGCATTAATAAATTTAGTATTTCGAACTTTAACGTTTTAACTGTTAAATTTTACTAATCTTAATGATTCAGTTTTGCGTGGTGTTTTTACTTTTAACAGTAATTTTTTTACCATATACTCTGCAAATTTTAATTAATTAAATTTCATTAATTATGTCTTCTATACTTTGCCTCAATTTTTGCGTTCCTTGTGCTGCATTTTTTATCCTTTTAATGCTTCTGAATTTTTCATTTTTTTCGTGTACTTCCAATGCTTTCATCGCTTTTTAGAATTACAAAAGATAAAGCTTAATACAATTTCTATATTTTTTTATCTTATACTATTATCTTATAGAGAGTATTAAAGTAAGAAAGTTCCGAAATAGTTCAGCAAGTTATTTTTTATTATTATTTTTTTTTAATACAATCTTTTCTCCATTGTTAGGTACATGAAAAGCCGATGTTTTTCCGCTTTTTAGAATCTGGAGTTTATTATTTTGCAGAACAGCGCTCATTTTTTGGAATCTTTTATAATCAGAGCCAATTATTTGCATCATCAAATCAAATTTTCGCTGCTAAATGAGCGGACGAAATGGAATTCTCATTATCATAAAAAAAAAAAAAATTGTCGACAAAGTTTTATACTTCATTTCGAAGAGATAAAATTTCTTATTTGTTTTCCAGAGAATAAAAAAATGAGTTCTAATACCGACTGCGAAGAACAGGAAATTGTTTTAAGGAGGAAGAAGTTTAAACATCGTAGAAAATGTCGCAAGGTGAGGTTTCGCTATTTTTAATTAAAAGTTCAAATTTGCATCTTTTCCCAGTTTTAAAAACTTACTTCTTCTTTTTTTTTTTCTTTTCTTCTTTTTCTTAATTTAATTTTTAGGAAAATTGCACTCAAGACGGTAGAAAAAACGAAGCATTAGTAAGTTTTAAATTTTTGTTTAAAGCGAATTTATTAATTAGATGCTTTTGCCTTATTTATAATTCAATCGTTAGCTTCCTGTACCTGTTAGATGCACACGTCGCTGCTGCTCTGATTTTATTACTCAGCAACGTCTGACAGTAAGTTTAGCTTAGAAAAAAAAAAAAAAAAACACTTCATGTTTTATTTTTTCAACATAAATAAACGAATAGTTTCACGGATTTAAGTTCTTTTTTTTTTTATTCTTGCAGAGACGTTTAGGCATTTATTGCAAAGGAAAGAAATCAAACACGGTTACTCGTAAATGTAAGTTCTGCAATCCTTTCTTTCTTATTAACTTAATTAATATCTCAGTACATTTTAGAAGATTGAAACCGCATAAAAATAGAAACAGAACAGCAGCTCTTAAAGCTACTGCAACGCGATAACAAATGTAAATTATATATTAGTTTCCAGTATGATATAATTTGTTTTTATATCATGCTAAAGTCGTATCTCTTTTTTCCCCCCTCTCTTTTCGTTCTTAAATAATTCACGGTTTCTATGCTAATTTTTATTCGATTTTTATATATTTTCTTCGCTATTTTCTTGCAGGCGAATTGGAAATGTCAGAAGAAACTAAAGCCAGAACACAACAAGATTTGAATAGAATATTAGATTTTTGGGCGGAGAAAACTCTTAATTCTGCTAAAGTTAATAATTCAAGAAATGATTTATCGAGCAGGTTACACTGTGAAAAGAACGCGAATGAAAAATTGCATCGATCTGATTCGACTTCAAATAGGTTTGGTTAATTATAAAGTATATAAATTTTTAGTTATCAACAGAGAAATGATATGAATTTTAAAGAAAGGGATGGGGAAAAAAAAATAACGCCTCTTTTTCTATTTTCTCTATAAAACACGCGTGATGGATGTATGTATGATATAGGATTTCTTTCAAAATGAAATACGACCCCTCTCAGGCAATTTTTAAAAAACAATCTATTTTCTTTTGAATCTGACAAGATTTCACAAGGAAATTCCATATATATCATTTATTATCTTTCTATATTAATTAATGACACTCGAATTTTACGAATGCCTTTAAGTACAACCGTACTTAGCGATCCGCTTTAAAAATGCAATAGTTTGAAGTTTTCTAAACATTCAAAGAGATTTTCAAAGATGTCGACTTGTCTCGAGTGTGTTGACCTTTCATATTCTTCGTTTCCGTTTTATATTGTATTGCGGCTATATAAAAGAGCAAGAACACTTACAGATAGTCCTTTCATCTGGATTAAATAAAAGAAAGATTGCCAAACATTTAATCCCATTCAGATTATTTCTATCTATAGACTACTTGATAATTGTTAAGGCTATATTTATAAACTCGACTTATTTTTATATTTTAACCAATATCTATAAAAATATACTAATATTTGTCTTGTTTTTTTTCTTTTTTAAAGTTTTAGTCCTGCAGAGATTGAATCTAGTGCTTCTTGTTCTATGCTGACTCCAATTACACCAACAGTAAGATTGTACTGCCCTTTTTTTAATAGGTTTAAATATGCAATTTAGATTATAAAATACAAATAAATTTTCTTTAGATTCATTGGATAATTAAATTTGCACTTTTTTGAATTCTTTGGAGGATACATAATCAAATTTATGCTGTGCAATTTATAACTGATTTTAAAATCAATAGAAAATTCTAGAAGTTATTTTACTTTTGTATTAGGGAAAGAAAGAAAAAATATTTTAAGTTTTTTACATTTTCATAATTTAAAATAATAAAATAATTTTTAAGTAAAGAACTCATTTCAGAATCCACCACTCAAAGAAATTATAGAAAAATTTCAGAAAGTTTTGTCAAAAAAATGTGATCAGTACTTTTCACAAGAGAGTAAGTTATATTTAGTGTTATTTTAGCATAAATATCTTATTAAAATACTAGTTTTATACATTAATTAATTTAAAAATTTACATATTAAAATATATATATTCAACAGGTATTCAAGAAAGAATTAAAAAGAATTTAATGCATATTTATCGTGCAAAGTAAATATTGGAATTGCAATTACAAAACTTGATTAAAACTTGTGTTTCATTTATTAAATTTAAAAATTCTATTTTTTTTTCTTTTGCAGTAAATTTCAAGAAAATTCTAGTCAAACCAATTCGCAAACTTCTGATTACTCCCAAGGTAATAATTAAATGACTTTTAATTACTCGTTTTCTTTTGAAAATTAGTCCAGTCTCTAAGTTTTCGTTACATAAATATCAAATGAAAGGAAAGAAATAAGAATTTTAGAAAAATTTAATTATCATTCCAAAGAATTTCGTTTTAAAACAAGTTGTTGTCTGTGTTTTTAGATAAATATCAGGTTACGGGAAACACTTCATTTCCTATCACTTGCAAAAAATTATTATTAAAATCGAATGATATGGATTCTAATAACGATTATCAAAATGATTGCTACATTAAGATAGATAATAAAGACAATTCAAAATTGTGCCAAGAAAATTCACAGTTTTTGCAAACGGAATGTGCTCTTCCTGTAAGTTTGAATTAAAACGTGAATTTAATAAATTTTATCTTTAATGAATATAAAAATAATTTAATTTAAAATTAATTAATTTTAGGCCTTCAATAGTTTCAAAGTTGATAAATCTGATATTGCTGTAAGTAAATTAATTATTATTTTTAGAATTTTTGTTATTAAAATACGAGTAATATTTAAAAAAAATAATTCTATTTAACATTTTAAAAATAAATTTAAATATTTTCACATCAATAATAATAATAAATTTTTCTTTAATATTTTACTATTGAGAAGTATAAAGTTTATTTTAAATATACTTTACATTTATAACATTTTTTATTTAAATTATGTAAATACACTGATGCTGTTAAATTTCAAGCATAAATATTACCTCAGTTTTATTTTTATTTAAAAAAAATTAAATTTTCTTCAAACAATAATAAGTAAAATAATGTGAATAATAACCACCAGTTTATACACTAAGGAAATGAAGTTAGGATACTGAATTCGGTGGAAATTTCCTGTGAACTGACCTCATACTGCCTGACCCTGACCATATATCATATCTTATAGCTGAGTTTCCTGTTACATTTCTACAGTATGGTAATATTCTGAACGAATGATAAATGAATGGGAACAATGACCTTCTATTTAATTGCTCAAAACTATTGTTCTACTATAGAATTCTAATATAATTTCAGATTTAAATGAACTTAAAACACATTAAATTCTTCATGTCGAAATTACCATTAAAAATCAGTTTTGCTCTTTAATAATTAATTTAATGAAGCAAATTTAAAATTTAATTGCACAAATACAACAAAAATAACTTGATTTTATTATTTATCCTTTCTAATTGTTTAGATTCGTTTGGATTGGTTAGATTCGTTAGAACGGAGTTATCCTTCACCTGCAATGACTCCAGAAGCGATTAAGTTTTGTGAAGCATCTACTTTTACCGATCTTTCTTCTGGAACACCGATATGGGAAAACATTCAGTTATCTTCACCATTACGTCCACCATCTTCATCTCCTACACCTCCTTGGAAATATCCACGACAAAAACTGTTTTAATTAGAATATTTTATGTTTTATATTGATTGATATTATGATGAATCATTGATGAATATGAGATACAAACAAGTTCTTATTTCCTTTATTTTATTTTAGTTTTGCATATGCTTATCTTTGTAAAAGAAAAAATAATAAATAGTAATTTTGATAGAATCTAACATAAAATTAATGTAACATAATTTGTATTTCTGTATCCAGAAACCATATTAATAATATGAAAATAAACAACTTTTGCTTAAATAATTCATGATTTATTATATATTTAATGAACTAAACTTATGAATGAATAATTTTTTCGATATATATGTTTATATCAAACATTTTTAATATGCTAAACAAACATTACTGAAAAAGCAATAATACTGTACAATTTTTTGTATAACTTGCAATTGCAAGCTTTAAAACTTCTTTTAAGACATATAACTGGATTTAAAACTTATAGAATTTGTACATAAAATTATATTACTGATTTTGCACTGAAGATAGGAAGAGAATGAAAAGATTTTGCATAATAAAAGTTTTTATTGCAGAATCTTACTATACTTCCCTATTCTGGTCCGGCTATCATCAACTTTCTAGTTATGGTATGCTGAAGAATTTTCATTTTAATCATAAAATATTTTTAGGTTAGAGAAAACAAAAAAAAAATCATTTTGAACTGTGCAATTTTAAATTAATAATTAACGATAATCAAATATTTGATAATGAGAAAATTTAATAAACTGTAAAATCATAATTAATGATAATTACATATTCAATTATTATGTTACATAATGATATTACTTAATGGTATCTTCATTCATACTTTGATTAATGATGATTTTATGACATAAGACTTTAAACATTTTAATTAAATTCAAGTCTAGGCTACATTCATACAAATTATTTTTAATAAGAAGTTATTCTATCATTAACTTATTATTTTAAACAGTTAAAATTTATCATGTATTGATAATGTTGAGATAGCTGTTTGATTAATAAACAAATCAATGCATTTATACAATTATTTAATAATAATTTTACAAATGATTTATTACATAACTATTCACTTATTGCTGAATATAAATATTTTTTAATATATATATATATATATATAGAGGTTTAATAAAATTATTTGAATTAAAAATGAAACCATACAACTTAATAGTTCAGTTTTGAATTAAATTTAAGTGAATATACAAGAAAAATGAATAAAAATCATGTTCAATATCTTATAATTAAATAATCCTATTAATTTTATTTTTATGAAAATTTTATGTAACAATTTTTAATTAAAATTTTCATTCTGTTGTTTTAAATATTGTATTTTTCATATTAGCTTTCAAGCTTTTAATAATCTCATATTTAGTCTTTTAATTTTACTTAGTGTAGTTATATAATATATACAGCCTCTCTGAATATCACTATCCACATAAACAATAATATTCAAATTCAAAAATACTGGTATTGGTAACACTAAAAATATTTGTGCTTAGAGTTATTTAAAAAAAAAAAAAAAAAATCTGTTTTGATGTTAATTAACAAAGAATATATTAATTCGAGTTTTTATTAACTAGAGAAATTGAGAAAAATAAAAATGACGAAAATAGTAAACGTGAAAGACCTTGCTCTGTGATAAATAAGTTGAGTTCTGTAAGGAAATCATTGGGATGTAAGAAAAAGGATATCGATAATTGGATTTCCTGACTAACCGGGTAATATGTTGACACGAAAGTTGCTAAGAAAGATAGATATGTCGTGTTTAATTAACATTCTAACATGAATATAATTCAACGTATTTTAATCTGTATAGAAATGAATTTAAATCAATAATAATTAATAAACATAATGTTTTTGATATTTCTATTGTAAGTTTATTCAATTTTTGCATATTGCATATGGATATTATAATTATAGTACTTCTATTGATTATTATTGCAATATCGTAATTGTTTCTATCGTTTTTTTCTTTCTTTCTATAATAATGATTTTTTTTTCCCCTCTCCTACACAATGTTTTGTAAACTTAGCAGTTTCTAGTAGGAGTGATCATTCTTCTTAGACAACATCGATATAGGTCTTGTTTATTTTCTGAGTCGTTTATAAGTAATGCTTCTTCCTAAATTGTTGCTTTTATCTAGTAACACAATTTATAAGTTTTGAAAGAAAGAAAATACTTTATACATTATATATTTTTGCATTTTAAAATGAACACTCTGAAATTCTGAAAAGTTGATTTTTTTTTCAGGTGAATAGATTCACCTGAAATATATATATAGGAATATTCAAGTAATTTTGACATCTTTCTGATTAGTAGTTAGGTAATTACTCTAAGTTAATTATAGATGCATCCATATAATTACTCCTATCTTAGTTATCGCTAGAAATGAAGCAATTGCATGATAGAAATGGGATAACAGTAGAAGATACTGAAAGTTTTCGACGTGCACACACATAAATTCTTAGATATTTTGCAGATATTTGGATTACTAAAAAAAATATATGATACAGTCCTAGCAAGATAACCAGATTTAGAAGAAATCGAAGGAAGTTTCTAAAGTGAGATTAAATTTCGTTAAAAATCTTTTTTAAATATTATACTGTATATATAGCAAATTTGCTATTGTCTGTAAGCCAAAATACAATAAAATATAATAAAGAAAATCATTCTAATTAAATTATACAATTATTTTTTTTTTTTTTACATTTTATGATAAGTTCGCCATTGTTTAGTTAAATTTGATTAACTATACATTTTAAAAGAAATTAAATCGTTTAACATAATCATAAAATATTAACTGAATAAGAAAGATTAAAATATTCGCAATACAAAAAACATTATTATTGTCAAAAATATTTTAAGTTTCGAGCCGAAGTTATGTTTTATTAGTAGCCTAGCTGTTTTTCATTCTGTTTTTGCTAACAATAATTTCTGTTAACAAAAGCAGAATGAAAAACAGCTATGCTACTAATAAAACATAACTTCGGCTCGAAACTTAAAACACTTTCGATAATAATAATGTTTTTTATTGACATAGCTACAATATACCATTTCATGTCATACAGAATTCCTCATAACATCTTTCATTATATATATGCTCCCTCGAGTGTATTTCCTGGACCTTCTAAATCGCTCTAGATGTCTAGAGTATAACCTCTCGATGCGTCATAGAGTGAAGTCATCGTTTTCTTCTAACATTCGTCACAATACCATCAAAACACATGGATACAGACTCTTGCGACCTTTTTGCAGTTTATAATGCTTAATTCTTTCAAACTAACACGAGAGGTAAGTTATAAAAAAAAGTTTAATAAGTATACAAGTATTTAAATTATTAACTGTTCTATTTTTATGAGCTAATACCAAGAATTAGAAAACATCGATAAATAGCCTAATTATCCTTTAGAATCATTATTCCCCTGATGCTAATTTGAAATATTGTATGCACACCGTTCATATTAACATATATATATAGGTTAATATATTAACCTATATGTTAATTTTTAATATGAAAATATTTAAATCTGCATGTATCTAAATTATTTTGTTCTAATCTAAACAGTTTTTTTTTCAAGGTTATACCAAAAAAAACCTTGACTCAGATTCAATAATTCTGATCATATAATGAAATAAATGAATCACCGATTTCCAGAGTTGATTCAGAAAACGGATTCAGGAAATGCAGTTGATCATATAACAAATGACTAATTTCCAGATTTGATACATAAATTGTTTTTTCTTTAAAATAATATCAATAATTACTTTAAAGAAAAACCAAAAACGAAGAGAAAAATAACAGCATCCAACATTATTTTTAATATACGTCTTTAAGAATGTTTACTTAAAAAAAAAAATGCTGTTTTCGTTTATGCAAGAATTAGTGTCATAATAGGATTTCACTAAAGTATATACGACAGTGCCGATACGATTACAGAAATTTGATTTATCACTTATTTCTACGTAAACTTGTAAATTTTTCTCCTAAACTAATAAATAATTACACTTTGCCTTTCCTTTTCCTTTTAGTTTTATCAGATTTCCTATTGTGGGTGAATATCAAGAGAGAGAGAAACATTTGAAACCAAATCAACTTGATCATCGCATTCTACGAACATGAAATGCAGAACGGTTACAAATTCGATTATTTTTACGTGGATATTATTGTTTTCTATATACCAGGAATCCAACGGTATGTATATTTAATTCATAAATATTTTTTCTCAAATTTAATATGCAAAAACACAACAGAAAAAAAAAAAACATGATAAACCCAAATTATAAACTCCTGTTTTCTTTTTAACATAATTTTACTTGCAATAACTTATAAATAAAACAACAGTGTACGTTTTCTTCGTACTAATTTACATTATTAGCTTTTTTTTCGTTGTCCAAAAAAAAAGTCATTTTTGTATATATTACAGCAAACATCTGGATTAAAAACTAACTGACTGTTAAAAAATGTTAAATAAGATAATCATAAAATTTTCAAAATGAGTGTAATAATTTTTCTTACGTCCTATATAAAGTATTAATGCACTCAAATGCAGTTACATATGTAAATTTAGAATATTATCTTTTGTGTAAGAGTCTAGTATGAATGGAATTTATGACACAAGTTTAAATGCTAGAGAAATAATTCCAACACATATCGAGATACCATTTCACTTAAATGACAAAGAATTCAAAGAATTCTGTATAGAAAAATCTGAATACTCATTCTCTTAAAAAAAAAAAATCCAAAAAATAAATCCAAAAATAGCCAATGGAACTTTAAAATGATGATAATTTGTCATCATCATTATTGTAAAATTAGCTTATAAAATTAATTTTGAGTAAAGTTTAAATTATTTAATTTTATGAAGTACAATGTTTAACTTGATTGAGAGAGAGAAAAAAAAAGAAGTCGCCATCGCGCGATGTATAAAACGAGAGCGATTTCTGTCGCGTCGCTAGTTGCAAAAACTCGTAATACGGCTCTCTACGATTTAATTATGCTAAAAAAAATATTCAGAAACGTAATTCTGTATCATTCAAGAACAGTCATTATTAATATGAATGGATAATGCGGTCTCAGATAAGATAAACATTACGTGTAACGATAGTAGAGTGTATAATGATATTAATCGAATTTTGCCACCTTTACGTGTAATATTCGAGGAACACAAATTGGTAACTCTTTAATTAATACAATCGGATATACAAATCGAAGTTTTTAAATATAACAAATCGATTTTTAGTCATTTTAATATGAATTTTATTTCTATACTCTAGTAATCTTATATGTATGTATGTATAAGCTTATAAAATAAATTAACAGTCAACAAACAGGGAGAAAATTAAATTTTACTCTTTAATTGCTTATAAGCAGGAAAGGAAATTCTGTACATATCTATTCTCACAGAATGAATTTATATATTTCTATTCTCCTACACAAAAGATGTAATTAATGACTTCTACTTTGATGCGAAATTATTACAAATTGGTTGTAATCAAATACTGGCACAGAACTTAATTACACTCAACAGAATTAAGAATTTTTGAAATTAGACGAAACCAAAATTGGAAAATTTTTCCTTCTTTTACGAATTCATTAATCAATGACAAACGTGTTAAACGTCTGAATTAAAAATTTTCCAGATGAAAATATTAATGTATCTTTTTTTTTTACGTGTTTTTTTTTTATTTTGTTGTTATGTTAACGTGCTACACGCTTATTTTTCTTGAAATATATATATAAAAAAGTACTTAGATATTTAATACAATACATGGCAAATAAATCCATATCAAAAGCAGAGTAGATATCATATACCATCTAATATCTGCTGGATTTCATTTATTCGACTAAATTAGATGAACTAAATGCAATATATATATATATTAAGAATCTGAATTTATATATGTTACTGTAACAGCACATATAGCGTTACTATGTTATCAAGTAACATGTGGAGGCAATCGATGAAAACTGTTAAGTTTAAATATATCACCAGAAAAATTTTTTACATAAACTCGTATGATTTTAATCTTAACTCTAACACTAATAAATGCTAACATAATTAAATTATCGTATAAAATTTGTATTATTGTAGTGGGAAACTGTAATTTCTCTAGATTTACTTAGCGATTTTTTTTAGTTTAATCGCGCTCGCTAAATCGATCGATTTACAATGATATATTCGTGTAAAGATAATAAACGATACAGAAACCATATTAAAATTATTAACACAATTATCGGTTTAATTTTAATCGGAAGAGCGCTTACTTTAATAAATGCAATTAAATTAATAAAAGAACTTAAAAATTATACGGAATAATTCGATAAGGAACGGATTTAAGACGCATTAAAATTCGGGAATTTTTGCGTTATTACTGTTTTCAAAACTTGTTTTTTTTTCTCCTTTTTACATCCTTTGATGCATTGCTGAGAATATATTGAATTTTCGCTAAAGCCGACACGTTATTAAAATCAATACCAAACAGCAATAAAGTTGTTAACGATCAACAAAAGTTTTGATTAGTCTTTACGGTTTCATGTTTATGTTAAGTGGTACACGATTGGTTAGAGACAGATCCTTCCTTCGAAGCATTCGAATACACACTTTCGGACGGAAATATTCGTATATCGGAATAATATTTTACACAAAAAAGAAAAAAAAAAAACAGTACGGAGTCGGTTAAACGACATGGCGTGACAGCTAATTATGTAGTTAATTGATAATTCGATGCCATCGTTTTTGAGTGGTTATACCTTGAAACGTAACGAGGTCATATCCCGCTAACTAAATATCTAACATTAACACGTGATCCATGATGATAAGATTAGTTTCTTGGTCACTTACTCGAGAAGTTGCAGAATTATTTTGGCACTTCTCAACCCATATTGATAATTCATCTTTGTTGTTAGTTAATTAACACATCGTGTTACTTATAGTTTAAACACAAATTCTGTCACTTTAATAACAACAACAGTGTAGAGATTATATAAAGACGGGCAACAATAAAGTAACATTTTACGACTTTTACATTAAAAAAACCGCATTAAAATCGATTTATTCTTCCAATATGAAGTAGCCACAATCGATTATGAATTATTCGATTTAAGCACAGATTATATTTTCGCTGGTAATATTATACGAGAGTTGAAAAACAGTTTTATAAAGTTTTTAAAGTTTAAAAAGAATTATTAATTTTTTCGAGAAGTTCCGAATCTTCAAAATTATATATAATCGTATCCATGTAATGGCTATTTTCATCTGGAAGGAAACAGAAAAAATAAAATAAAAAATACTTTCAAAAATAATACTAAGTTTTTTAAAATTTTCTGAGGTTATATAGCATTTTATTATTATTATTTTTTAAACGTCGGTGAAAGCTTTAGAAAAATTTAATAACTTACAAAATTCATTCAAAGAAAAAAAAAAAAAATGAAATTATGAATTATTTTCAGTTAGTTTTGCTGTCGATTCAAGTAACAATATATTAATCGATTAATCAGAATTTTTAATCGATCAAATTCGAATACTGTAATAAAAAATATCATTTTTTTTTTGTAATTTAATAATCGTTTTTAAAGCATTAAAACCAAATTAATTTTCAGTTATTTTTAACCACACTTGCCAAATTTCATATAACAAACTCCTAATGTGGTTATTGCTCTTTCTTTCGAGTCTAAAACAAATAAATAGCATCGAAAATAGCTCACCTACGTGAAAAGTATCTTTTTCGTTCTTTTGTCCTACGCCATTTTTGATAAACTTTAAATCGATTGCATTTTGAATCGATTGAGAACTCTAACGATTAATCGATCGACTCGCCAACTCTAATTTTAAAAAAAGTATAAAATCACGTTAACGAGTCATTTTCCGGAAAAATTTAACAAATGACTCAAAAATTTTAAGCTCCATTTATTCTAAACTTTTTGTTAGATTTTTTTTGTTGTTTTTTTTATATATATATATAGAAAGGATCTGTGCAGATTAAATCTTACCCCAAGCTTAAAAATGTAATTCTGAAAATGCGCTTAATATTATTTTATCCTTCTATTTTTATATATATATATTAATGACAATAATAAAGTTGGAAGTGTACAAAAATGGTGTCATCTTGATAAGAGCTTTTTCTCGACCTTGGAATCAAAAAACGGAAGTAATGTTGACGACGTAGATTTTGAGAATCTCTAATGGAGATGCTTTGTCGATACTTGTAGTTTCACTGTTATCGATTATAATTTGAGTTACTGGCAGCGTTAAAACCGAGACATTATTTTGACAAGATGAGAATTTATGAACAGAAAACATTCGATAATAATCACACAAAACGCTAACAACATCAAAATTAATGCTCTCGCGATAATGGTAAAAGTGGCAAACTTCTCTCTCTCTCTTTTTTTGTTTGATAAACGATGGAGAAAAATTTAAATAGAGAAAGACAAAAGATTTTTACTTTTGATAGAACGAAGTTTAATAATGTTGTGTCCATTTATAAAGATTGACAGAATTGAATAAATAAATATGTAAGATTGAAAGACTAATCGGTTTTGTCGGAAGATAAACGATTTGATCGATCAATGTCACAATTGAATTTTAAGTAATAAATGGAAAATAATTTGTTATATTCGATGCTGGAATCTCTGTTTAAAGATCTCGATGGGAGAATTGATTAATAAACAGTTTCGAGTGCCCTTTCAAAAACCTGCAATCTACGTCATTTCCGGCACAGAAAATGGCGTCATTTATCTTCTTAAAATTGTTATTTTTGAACTT